>JBBPBS010000007.1:11445759-11492178 GCA_037974835.1 Cicer judaicum
CCCCCCCCCCCCCCCCCCCCTAAAAATAACCGAAATCCGTAGCTTACATCAATCACACACACCACACCTCCCCCCTAAAAATAACCCAAATTGGTAGCTTACATCGTCCCCGCCAATTGTTGACATTAACCATCAATAAAGAAGCGAAACTTTTCTTCTTTTTTCTTATTGATTGCAACAAACTATGTTTTTGAAATTAGAATTTCTTTACTTGGAATTGGTTTTGGTGTTTTAATTTGACATTTTGTTGGCTATTTATGTCTCTTAGTTGTTGGTGATAGAACTATACATCAATCATCAACGATTAATGTACTGCCTAGTTGGATCACATTTCCAGTAATTGGCTGTTCGGGAATTTGGACTAGGCAGGCAGGCAGTGATCCCTTTACCGGGTGGTGCCACACAAAGAAGACAAAAGCTTGCATGTGACCCAAGTGCACAACAAAGAGTGTGCACTCAGGCAATGCTACAATGTTAGAAACAAAAGACTTAGCATGAGCGGCTTTTTATTTCGAGGGAAGAGGATGAGTTGATGGAGGGGTAAAAGACAAAAGCAGAGAGCAAATTGGATGGAGGTGAGAACACGCGATATGTTTTAATAAAAACTAAAACCGATGCCGTTAATTATAATCTAATGAAAGTAATCAATTGTTCTCCTTTCTCACAATAATCAAGTGCTCTCACTTGAGTGCTTCAATAAACATATATATAAAATAATCTACACTCTATATCTAAATAAAAATATACTACATATATACTTCACTAATTACTTAATTTGTTTTTACTACTTTTATTATTTTTCAATATAATTAATTTGTCAATTATTACTAAATAATATTATTTTTTTATGTTATTTTATTTTCTATGTATTATTACTCATGATGCCTTTTAAGTTGTGTTTGGTGAATGCTCATCCTCCCTCCGTGTTAGCATCCCCCCCCCCCAAATACACTACATGGAGCTAGGATCCGATAGTCTATTTCACACTACCGAAAGCTATTATCCGATAAAAAGCCAAAAATAAATGGAGGGTTGAATGAGCATTCACCATGTGATTTTCTGCAGATTGGGTCTTAAGGGTCAAGACTGTCTTTAACCTTTACCTAGTAAATAGACCTAATCTCACGCGAGTGTTACATTGTGCCAACTCTGCACACAACCAGCAAGTAACTATTAGATTCTGCTGATTCAATTCAGGCGAGTGTTACATTGTGCTGATTCAATTCAGCACAATCAGAAAAATTATGATTCTTATGTTGACAATCCGAAACAGAGTGAAGTCCACCCACAATATAGTAGCAGATTCAGTCCAGCAATACTATTATTATCTTTCCCTCCAATCTTCTCATTGAAACTTTCCTGTACTTTCTGTCAGTTTCTCTTTGGTTTTGGAAGTTAAGATCAATATATTTAAGAAAAAATTAATTTAGTATAAGTTTTGCACGTATTACTTGTTAAACAGAATTTATAACTGATTAATTAAATACACAAGTGTTGAAATCCAATACTGATACACCCTTTGTCCCTAATTATAAGACCCATATGGCAAACTTGTTTCTCCCTAAGTATATGACCCTATGCAAATTTCTAGATACATTTATTACTCTTTTTCCAAATATATCCATTTTTAATACTACCAAATTGTCGTGGAATATGAAAAGTTCACACTGAATGCATTTATACACAGAGGGTAATTTAGTAATAGTCATACACAAATTACACACATTAATTACATTATTAACTTTTCTTAATATGCGTGAAAAGTGTCTAAAGGTTTTCTAATTAGGGGCAGAGAGAGTATTATTTAATAATCAAACACATAATGTCATTGTACACTTCTCCACATTTTTATACAAGAGGACAAAAGTGCATAAGAAGACAATTACAAGAGTTGAGCAATCTGAGGCAGTTCCAATTCAAGATTTTATCTATCTAAATACCAAATGTAGAAGCTTATAGGAACAAACCTTTCCTCCGTCCGCAACAATTTCAAGAATGAGAGCCTCGTCAAGCTTTCCATCATTGGTTCTTTCAGCCTGCACATATATTATAACACATATATATCTGTATTTTGAATGAAGGCTTGTGAATCTTAATCAGTGAACCATACGCAAATAAGCTTGAGGAAGAATGGGTGAAAATATTCATGACTACCAGAAACCACAAATGACTTCAGCAAGCGACTCTAAGCCACATCAGATGAAACTGATTGATAGAGTGTATGATTATGAACACCAAGTTAGGTTACAAGTATGAGATACCCCTTCATGTCTCTGTTTTGTCTCTCATTCCACTGCTTAGTACAGTATTCTAGATTCTTATGAGATAGCTCAATACTTTATAAACTCAACTATTAGTAGCTTCCTACAGGTTTCTGCACTTTATACATATCTTAAGAGATTGTAACAGATTTAGTTTTACATAAAATCACATATATTCACTCTCAAATTCTCTCTCTTCTGAAACCCTTGGCTGGCATAACATAAATTCAGTCATCAACAGATAGAGTATGTGATATAGTTCCACTTATTTCTGACAATAGGGGTACTATAATATTCTTTGTTGTTTTAGTTTGTTTTCATTAGTTAGCTGACAGTGTTCATAACTACCTTTCTGTAAGCATGTTAGTCATGCGGAAAACACTATAAATGCCAAGCTTGTAATCAGAATCCTCAAGATTCATTAATACTTTTTCAGACTAAACTTAAACATTAGCTATAATTGTGTGAGTATACTAGCTTTAGTATTGTTTAGCAGTCTTTTCCAGCTTGAGTAGCGTGCCTTAAAAGGCACAAGAGTTAGTTAGAAGAGCTGCCACATCAGCAGGAGTTAGTTATCAGTAGGTGTAGGTTATACTTGATCTATACACTTGTAACCTGACCTTCAAGATCCACAATTCATATTAAGAAATACAGAAAAAAATTCCTACTTTTTCTGAGTTTTACCACTCTATTAAGAGTAGCTGGCATAACTTACATTCAGTCCCTGAAAAATTAGTTAGTGGAAGTTGATAGTTACAGTTCTGTAATACTGTGGCTTGTCTTACAAGCTTCAGTGGCTATAAATACAGATGTAATCGGCAGATAGCATAGTAACATCCCTTTTAACAGTTTCAATTTTAGAAAAAAATCTTGCCCCCTCTCTGGATTCATTTTTGGAAAGCCCTAGTTGGGGGATGTGATAAAAAGCAACAACATAAAAGATGTGTTTGTGCACGTGCAGGCTCTTGTGTGAATATTACACATTAACCATTCCTCATGCTTGTGTCAAAAAATCTTAACAGGAATTTATCAAACCTTTCCATATATAAACAGCTTGAATTCCACCAATGCCCCATTTATAACAATATCAGCTGTTTTTGAATGTGTGGTATTAAGGGTGTTGTAGGAAGTAGCAGCAACCTCTGAGTTGCATAGCACGTCAACTGATGGTGGAGCCTACATGCAAAAGATATACATTTATGAAATGAACAATGAAGATCAAGAAAATAATAGTTTACAAAAGCAAAATACATGAAAAAAATTGCAGGCTAAAACTGTCTTACAGAAGTTTGATATGTAGCTTGGATAAGTCCTTTAAACCAGCGACCTTTCTCATCCTCTTCTCGAAAGTCTAAGATCCAAGTGCTAGAAGATTCCAGAGCCTGGAAGGAAATTCATATTTTCCAATAGTTAGGGAGAGCAAGTTAATAAACAACCATACCTATTACCAATGGTTTCCAATAGAGTTTGTAGCATTGAACCAATATTCATTTTTGAGCCCTACTTTTGGTTTGGCATTCAGAAACAGAAAGAAGCAATCAAAGCATAAAAGCAGGTCATCACTTCTTGTTTCATCAGTTACTAGAGTTTAACTGTTAAACTGAATTTTATTGAAAAGATTACACTATCTTCACGGAGTATGTTTACTCCAGCTCATCAGAACCTATGCTACACCACACACACACTAATATCCCCTGTAACTAACCTATCCTCCCATGTAGCTAACAAACTGAGTTATGTTAGTAACTTCTGTAGCTTGGTGAATCCATAATAGATTGCACCAGAATGTAAATGTAACAATCAGTCAATAGAAGAATAATCGAGAAAACAGAGTTTTCCATTTCTCTCAAATTCTCTCTTTAGCTATTTTACATTTCTAATATGGTAGCATATCTATTCGGACAAGAAGATAGGCAAGACAACAGGTGAACTTGTAAGTACACATACAGATTTGAGCCTTATATTTGATAATGCAGGGGAAGGTGCAGCAGGGGATAAGGAGATGTCGCAATGAATGGTTGGGAAATTAATATAAGTGTCGTACACAAGACCGAACATTGCTTTGTTGGAAGTTTGGTTAGTCAATCCAAAAGAAGTTCATTTATTGACAGCTCATAGAATTCTACAATAGCTCAAGGGAACTCTAGATAGAGGAATTATATATAAAATGAACGAGAATGCAATAATTTGCAGCTTATACTAATGCTAAGTGCTAACTATTCAAGGTTAGTAAATACAAGAGGAGGTCCGCTACCAAGTATTGCACCTGTGTTGGAGGAGATTTAGTAACTTAGAGTAGTAAAAAGAAGAATAAGATGGCTCGTGCTAGTGCTGAAGCTGAGTTCCCCGTTTGGCACAAGGTCGAAGATCTGTGTGTATCCTTTTGCCACAAGACGAGCTTCTAAGCGATCAATCTTTTCCATCAGACCCAACTTTGACTGTATAGACCCAGTGACATCCCACAGTGGTTTTGCCATCAGGTAGAGGTACTAAATCACACGTCCCATTAAGTGTAAAGCAGTCATTTCATCTATCATTGCATGTCGCCAGCCAAGATCAGACATAGCTTCACCTGTAGTTTCCAGAATAGACACATAATCCAAGAAAGCCTTAAAAACATAATAGGATGTAGATAATTGATTATAATTCAGATGACAAGCATATATAGGATTAGGATTTCGAGATGACATGTGACCTTTACGCAGAGCAATGGGTAGCTCTTGTGTAGGATGCGGAGAATGAGAGTCAGGTAGAGTAAGGGATGAGTCTTGAGGATCGAGTGATGGACGGGGCCTCCGTTGGTAGGTGCATAGGATAGTGCTAGAGACAAGGGTGAGAATAGAGACAGGGGTGGGTGCAATGGGGATATTAAGGACCTCTGGAGAGAGATATTGCGACTGACTAGAATCATTGTACACTTCTGCATTAGAAAGAAAGAAGGGGTGAAACTCAAAAAAAAGACATCGGTAGAGACAAAGTATCGTCGAATATCTGGGGAATAACACTGATAAACATTCTACAGACGAGAGTAGCCGAGAAAAAGACACTTAAGGGATTTTGCAGCCAGCTTATCTTTCCATGGAAAAAGGTCATGAACAAAACATATGCACCTGAAGATGCAGAGTGGTAGGTATCAAAATAGAATGTGGTACCTTGTTTTTAAGTACAGAGGAAGGCATGTGGTTGATTAAGTAGCAAACTGTAAGAATTGCATCCCCCAAAAACGAGGAGATACATTATTGTGAATGAGCATGGTACGAGCCATTTCCACCAAGTGTTAGTTCTTTCTCTCAGCGACATCGTTTTGTTGAGGGGTATGAGAACACAAAGTTTGATGGAGGATACCTTGTGAAGTCAAAAAAGATTGAAAAGACGTAGACAAATATTCGCAAGCAATATCACTTTGCAATATTTTTATCTGAGTACCAAATTGTGTGTTTATTTTCAAGCAAAAGGTTTGAAAAATTGAAAAAACATTTGAGCGGTTTTTCATTAAAAATATCCAAGTGCATCGGAAAAAATCATCAATAAAAGTAACAAAATATTGAAAACCCAAACATGAAACAACACGACTCGGACCCCAAATGTCATAATGAACTAAAGCAAAAGAAGACGCAACTCTTTTATTGATCCTTGGCAGCGACATCCTTGGATTGTTTTAGCCAAATGGTCTTTACGACCTTGTCCTTGAAACCAAAGTTCAACGGCAGCTGCCCATCCTGCGTAATTGGCAGCACCTACTAATTTTTCACACGGAATCAATGGAAGCGTAGTGAAACTGAAAATGGAAGAGGAAGCAGCAGCAGATCCGGTGTTGGACATGACGATCAACGTTAGGTGAAAGAGAAGAAAAGATGTTGAAAAATCACCAGAAGTTGAAAAGGACCTCGAAATGTGTCGGAAGTCCCCAAGCAACGGTTGGCGTCGAAAAATTGGTGGCCAGATGTGTCCCGCGCGGAGTTGGTGGAGGCGCATGGGTCTCTAGTGCGGATAAGGAGGCGGCGTGTGCGTCGGAGTTTGGCGGCACAAAAAACAATGTCAAACATGATCACACATCTTTTATTTATAATGAACAATAATTACATTCAAATACTAGAAACATGTATTTCACTAGAAGTTCTACCAATGAACCTAGAAATTGTACAGTTAAAGAATAATAAATCATTCTATAAATTCTAACAGTTCTCACTTCACAAATTCTATAAGGTGGCATGTTTTGTTGTAAATCTGTCTTCCTATTAGAGTAACATGCGCATGTGTGTTATGTAATTTGTCTAATTTAGGAAACATTTGTCTAATTTAGGAAACATGAACACGAAGTATTGACAAAGACATCTAACCAATTGAAAATAAGAGTTCACAACGACCAGTAGTGGAATATAATAAGAATAACTTCAAAATTTAAACACCATACTTCTTTCAAGATTACCGGAACTTATTAGCTTACCTTCTGAATGTCCATTCCCCTGGTGCTTACAGCAATACAATATGGGGAACCACCAACATTCATCGGGGGAACATCAAGGACTTGTCTACCAGCCATGCTGCAGAACCCAAACACTAAATTACATATATATAATAAAAAAAATTAAAATAAAGTCTGTTTAAAAGCTGTTGTCACAACAAACTCATAAAAACCAAAGTCAAATAAAGAAGTTGGAAGGCATGAGGTTGGTCCATACAAAAATCTTGCAATACTTAGAATTTGAGTAAGTATTTCTCAAGACTTATAACAACTACTTGGCGATATCCCTAGTTAATATGGCATCGGAACATACCCTCTCTCACACATGATTGATCATTAGAACATGGACATATGCAGGTGGCCTAACAACTAATCTAGGATAGTCTATGATACTAACTCAATCCCAAAAGCTAGCTCAAGGACTACTTTCTTTTGCATGAAAAGCTGCTACATTCTTATGAAGCAGTCATTCTTGGGACCTGTAGTGGAAATTAGATGTGTACCTATGCTTTAAAGGAGTTTTTCATTATTTAATTTACAACAAAATATATATATATCTATATATATATATATATATATTAGATTGCGTTTCTTTACGACAATGTGCAGTTCTTTAGTGCAATTGCAAGGAGACCCATGGTCCTATATCATTTAGGGGGCCACTTAATCCCATAACTGCCAATATAGAACGATGTTCTCATCATGACTAGTTAAAGGGAAATTTCCATTTCTGAAACGAAAACAAAAAGAACAGCCTAGCTAAATTCTTTTTTCATTCATCTATTTGTATCTTTCGCTATTCTGGAGGATAACAGACCATCCATAAAAAAATTATTTTACTCTTTTATCTTCTATAAAATATGTCGGTTAAAAGAAATATTTGCTCTGTCTTTGCTCCAACAAACAAAATAGAAAAGGATGTAAAAAAACCTTAGGTATCGCTGGTAACTCTGGGACTTTGCGGATTCAAATACATAAAGATATGATCCTGAGAGCACCAAGAAACAAGGATGCCATGTAGCAACAGAATTGCCAATTCCCTGTGAAATGAAACATTATTTACAATTTGTGGGGAAAAACAAATAAATAACTAATGCATAAATTTACCAAGAATTATGGAAATACCTTCCATACTAGGATTCTACCCTCAGTGGAATGATCTGCAGGACTCCAAGGAGTAAGTTTAGATTGGGAACTATCTGACGTAGGCTGACTGCAAGTTTCCATAGTCTGGTATAGTATGTTTAGCAGCTCCATGATTCTGAAATATCTCTCTGATGAAAAGTGAACGCCAAGGTTCGGCACTTGAATGGAAATAAGAGTGGAGGGGTAATTTGGATGTGGCACTTTAATCTTCAGTAACCAGAGATAGAAAATGATGAGAACAAATTATGCTTACTAACATGCCATCCATAAAATTACTACAGAACAGTTTGGATGAGTATAAAAAACCAACCTGATTAACGAGTACTGCCATTCCACATCTATCAATCAGAGAATAAACATTTTCATCCTTTCCAGTAATCGGTGAGTTCACCGTTTGGGTATCATAATTTGGCGTCACCAAACTGCAACTCCCAAAATCAGAGCCACAGTCGGTAAATAAAGCAGCAATATCTCGTCCAGTAATATAAAATCGAGAATACAGATTCTGTCTCTGCTCATCAGACTGACATTCCTGTGACAATACAGAATAAATAAAGAAAATACAATGTCATAATAACAAATTAAAATCCTGCAACTCAAGAAGCATACCACAGTAATACTGAATAAAATGAGAAACTACTAAGTCCATAATCACAAATTAAAATCCTGGAACTCAGGAAGCATGCATACCGCAGTGTGTAAGGTGAAATGACCAAAATCCAAAAGAAAATGACTATCACATCTGTCTGAACCACTTGTTCTGAGAGGAACTCTTACTTTAGGAGCATCCAAATCAATATCAAATGCAAACCTGAAAAATCAGTCACAAACAACAATCAACAATTCAGCATTATATGCCTTCTCAGTTTAGAGAAAAAACAAATAAAATAATGAGAAAAATAAAATAAGTACTAAAATTCAATAAATTTCCATTTTAGCCCCCACATAATCCTTATGAAAAGCTTTTCTGGCCACATCTCACTCAGAATACCAAACAAGTCAAGCATATTGGATCACTGGCGTTATGAACAATGCAAAGTTTTTCATAGGTATGAGCATAGATAAAGAGAGGTATCAACACAACAACAGGCAAGACAAAGAAAGCAAAAACATCCCAGAAAATAGAAAAAGAAAAAAGAGAATAACAATGAATACCTGCTTTGTTCCTCTAAAACCATTTGAAATTGCTCCTGCGCTCTGCGAGTCACTTTCTCAAACTTCATCTGCCCTTGCAATTACGGGTTAAACAAGTTAGCCCAAATAGAATATAAAGCTTCAACAGGTTCCCAATCAATAAATGCTGGGTAAAAATATATATGAAGATTTAGTGATAACAAAGCCACTTTATTTTATTTTATGAAAAACAAAATTATATTAGGGGAGGCACACCGTCATGCAATACTAAGGAGAACCACAAACCTCAATGAAAATTACGTTAACCTACCAATTGAGAACTTCTGGACATGAACCAAGTCACAGCGAGTGTGAGCAGAAGGTCCAACCATTTGTGTCAACCCTATTTGGTTGTTTCATTTTATAACATGTTTCCTTTCCCTCCAATTTAGACAGATCCTAATTCAATGCCTCGAGAGCACTTAGCTCACTTACAAATGGACTTTGTTTAACAAAGTTAAATTTCTGAACAACAAAGCAAAAACATAAATTTCAAAAAAAAAAAGTCTCTCTAATCGCTCTGCATATTTCTATAGAAAATCACCAAAAGAAGATATTATTTATGGAGAGAGAGGGGGGATGTAAATCTTTAAAGGTGCTTTTTGAGAGGGAACTGTGTATTCTCAAACTTCTTAATAACAATATTTTGTTTCCATTTCCTCAGATGCTTATTTTTGGAATGATTAGGATCCATAGCCACACAATTATTAGCATACATTCGCAATGAAGAACTAAATATGTAGGCCACGCAACACATGTAAATGAAGAATCTTACCCTGTAAAAGCCATACAGCATTTCTCTCTATTAAATACCAATTCCTAATGTTTTCCCAACAATAGTTTTATTTTTCAAATTTTCCTTCATTTTAACCCATGAAATTATAATATTATTTTTGAACTGATTATTGTTCATATCTAATTCACATTGTAATAATCACAATTAATAGAAGTTATAGATTCAGTTTAACGTTTTATCTTCTTTGTTAAACCTCTCGCGCTGTAATGGAGTGTCTAGGTTTCCTTCATCATTTAAATTATGTTCATTTTTAGTCCCAATAATTAACAAGAGTGTGTGTTTAGTACTCAACACAGACTAAAAGATGTACTTTTAGGGTATGTTTAGGAAGTGACTTTTGGAGGGGGAGAAGGAAGAGTTTATTTTTCTTTTTCAAATTAAGGAAGTAATAAAAAACTCTTTAAAATAAATTAAGTGTAATTGAGATGTTATATGATCGTTTAACATGTAACATTTTCAAGAGTGTGACCCAAGTGGCCCAGTAGTAGGTAATCCAACGGATCTATGATAAGCTCTAATACCATATTATGTTTTTATCTTGAATCTGACTCATATTTACAAAATCGACTTGTAAGGTAAGAGATATCTCCCTTAGTTAGTAAATTGTGAGCAATAGCTGCACGATTGCGACGTTGTAGAGCGACTGCTGGCCTCCATGACAAGGGTGAGAGCATTGCATATTGTCAAAATATGTTTCTGTTTAATATTACTCAAGTATATAGATTCAGTGGAGTAGGAGTACTAGTAGTAGTAGGGATTTATTTATATATGAATACTTATAGGGATTTAGTTATATATGAGTACTAATAGGATTTGGTTGTTTAGTAATCTAGTATATATATATATATATATATATATATATATATATATATATATATATCTTATGTATTGCCAACATATTTCAATTCAATAAATATAATTTTACTCTAATTCTTGAGATGGTATCAGAGCTCTCGATCTTTGAGAGCCTTGCTTCCGCATAAACCCTAGCCGCCTTTATGGCGGTAAACTTAGCCACCTTCATTGTGGCCCTTCATTCTGCATAAACCTGCCGCCGCCTTCATTGTTGTTTCTTTTTTCTAAAACCTTAGGCACCTTCATTGTGGCCCTTGCTTCAACATAAATTTGTCGCCTTCATTGCGGTTTCTTTTTTCCGGAAATCTTAGCCACCTTCATTGTGGCCCTTTTTGTTACCTTCATTGCAACAACTTGAGATTTCTTTTTGGGGTTCACTTTCTGATCAAAGCACCTTTGTGGGTCATTTGAAGCTCACACGGTTTTTGCTCACACGATCAATCTTTCGTCTATAGTATCGTTTGTCTCCTGATTTTACGGATACAGTAGTTAAAAAAAGCAAAAGTGGATTGGTCCAGCTTAATAAAGATAAAGTGGGATGACCAATGAAACTATATTGTTATAATAAATCTGTTATTAGCATAGCACATAATCCAGTGCAGCATGATAGAACCAAGCATATTGAAGTCGGTAGACATTTTATCAAAGAAAAACTCAACAGTGGCTTAATTTGCACTCCATATATCTCCAACTTTGAAAGAATTGTATTCAAGTTAGGAATGGAGAACACTATTCACCAACTTGAGGGGGAATGTCAAAACATATTTTTGTTTAATATTTCTTAAGTATAGGAATTCAATTGAATAGGAGTACTAGTAAGGATTTAGTTATATATAAGTACTAATAGGAATTTAGTTATATATGAGTACTGATAGGATTTGGTTGTTTAGTAATCTAGTCTATATATATATATATATATAATGTATTGCCAACATATTTCAATTCAACAAATATAATTTTACTCTGATTCTTAAGACGTATTAAAGGTGCAGCTGCCATAGGTTCTTTTGCAAAGCAGAGATCACGACACATCTTGCCTAAGAGAGAGACGGTAGTGAGAAAAATCTATTTTGCCCTTAAAAATGGAGACTTTAGAGGGGTATTAAGCCTATTTTGTGTGCAAACCCCTCTCTATTCTGTGCGAATACAGACCTCCTTTCTTCCTTCTTTCAAACTGCAAACCATCTTCCTCCTTCATTCCTTTGGTTTTCTGCAAGACAGCCACAGAAACCACTGTTGCTCAGCCGCGTGCCACCGTTGAACAGTCCCAAGCTGAACAACCAGGTTCTTTTTTTCCAGTTTTCATTATCTGTTTCTTGCTTCCATCCGTTACGTGCTCTGTTTTTATTTTCCAGACCAACAGTTTTCCTCTGTTCCTGTTTATTTCTTCTAATATTCCTACTTTTTCCAGTTTTCCTATTCACCCCACTGTTTTATTTTCCCCTCCAACCCTTCTCTGTTTTTTCTTTCTTCCCTCTGTAGTAAATTTTTATTGCTGATAATGAATCTTTCAACACTTAAGTTTTTTTTTTATTTTACATTAAATACATTTTATAGTATTATTTGAGTAATATATCCAAAAAATGTTCAAATAGCAGCCATCCCTCCACACACTGTCCTGCTATACATGATCGACTACCACTTATACACAGTTTCAACTTATATCACGTCCAACGTGAGATTTTCAACAATAATCAAGTGGAAATGAAAGCTCAAAGAGAACAGATTAAAACAAACAGCAGAGTACAAACAGTAGCTTCCTTTACAATTATTTTTTAAATAAAAAAATTAGCCAAAGTCAAATACAAGGATATAATCACCTGCAAGGCAGTAGCTGTCTCCAGAGCAACAGTAGGACTGACTGCCTTACTTCGCTTTAAAAACTCCAAGATGCGATCAATACTTTCCATCAAAACCTAAAAAGAAGAGTAAGAAAGATTCTAAAGAAGATAATGAGAAGAAAGAACCTTCCATATTGTGACTTCAAAGCCATTAAGCGGTAGAAATGCTCCACGTCAGAAAAAATGCAAAAACCAAATGCTTCGCAGAGATATTCTTTATATTAAAACTCTTGTAGAATAAGATTGATTTACAAATTTCACGACAGATCTTAGCTCAATTTTATTTTAGAGGGATGGGAGTGTTACATTATTAGACCAAGAGAAATATAACGAACAAATTTTATGACAAATGAGAAGAAAAGGTACAAGGAAAAAGGAAGATAAGGGATCCATTTATGGGGGAAATGGAGAAATTTTAAAAACTCCTTTTTCACTCTCTTAAAGATTTAGAGATTACCGTAACATGGCAAGGAGCAATTGTAGCTGACAATCTCCAATCAATATTCTCCCCAATTGGCAAGTGCACAAAACTAGCCACTAATGCATTCACCTTCTGCTCACTATAGACACTCTACACATCAAGTTCCCAAAAAGTAAGAACTAGCAAACAAACAAGAAATCTAAACAAAACAATTGTTAGGCTTCAATTATCAAAGAACACAATATAGGATTTTGACAGCCTACAAAAATAATGTGAGAAAAATAGTAGAGCTGGAAAAAATGAACCCAAACATAAGATAAACCAGCCGAGATACATGCACATACAAGCAGTGCATGTATCAAGAATAAGAGAGAGGCAGATACAGAAAAATAAAAAACTCAAACAATTCAAGTCTGCAAAATAAACTATAGTTATTTCAGCAAAATTTTATGCTATTTACAATGCAAAGAAGCAAACCTGGGTAAGTGGTCCTTCAGGAGCAGATAAGCCATAAAATTTTAGCAACACATCACAGTAAACACTGCGATGCCTGAACTTGGTTGACACATCAAGTTGCTCAAAACGACCACAGATAATTTCTACCTGATTCACACTGATAATCCTGGCAGCAGCCTGACCAATAGATACAGTGACCAGATACTGGACCATATTCTGCCCATCTTTTGCAGATCGTAATATCAACTCCTCCTCAGGCTGAAAACTTAGTAACTTATTGATTGCCTGCCATTCCTCTTTAGTCAATTTCTCTTCTGTAAGCTGTTGCTCCTCAGAAGCATCACTCAAAGAAGTTTCTTCTGCGTCAGCACGCCTACAGAAAAATGGAATATGGTAAATCTTCATCCATACACACTAATACCATGGAAAATGCATTTCAGGAAGGCCAGAAAAGGTTGCCGAAATTTATTCCACAACAAGTAAAAACAAAAACCAATGCCAAAGTGATAATAGTATACAAATCTATAAAGTTGCCACATACCATCTAAATGAAAACCAGCTCTTGTTCTTGATCCTCCTTTCTTCAGCAGCTACCTTAGATTTTACAGATTCGACCCTGGCATGAGCTAGCAGCCTATTGATGGCAAGCAAAAATTGACACACATACAAATTACAATTCATTTATAAATGAACATATATCTTGATGAAAGAAGACAAAAATGTTACCCTAAAAAAATAAACATTCTACAAGTAGTAGATGATGAAAATGACATTTAACCAAAAATAATTTAGAAACAACCGAATCAAATAATTTGAATTAGTCTTTTAACTTCGTGGAAGCACTGTTATGAAAAGCATTCAAGAAATAAGTATGAGCCAATTACTGCAGCAAAGATCACACTTTGAAAGGATGTGGTGGCTTTCTTTGGTAAATGTCATGGCTTATCAAGTTTAGTTTTCCCTTTGAAATGCTATTACTAGGAATATAATTCCCCAACAAAGATGTTTGATTAATATTTGTCTAATTCAGGAAAATTTCTAAATTTTTTGTTCAAAATAAAAATAGAATATTATTTTATAACTTGTACCAAGCATGGAAATGTTACAATCTAAAACTCACATTGCCAGAAAAAAATTCTACAAGACTTAAAAATAACACTCTTAAGTGTTTCTTAAAAAATATCTCCAAACGTTATAAGTTTTTCCATTGCATAAAATATAAATCTCGCATTCACAAAAATTCAAATACTGCCAAAATCCATTTCTATTTTATATCCCTCAAGTAAAGGGATTCAGTTGTATCCGAGTACTAGTAGGGATTTTGTTATATATGAGTACTGACAGGAATTTAGTTATATATGAGTACTAATAGGATTTGGTTGTTTAGTAAACTAGTATATACATATAATGTATTTTCACCATATTTCAATTCAATATATATTTTACTCTAATTCTTTACATGGTTTCAGAACTCTCGATCTTTGGAAGCCTTGCTTCCGCATAAATTTACCGCCTTCATTGCGGTTTCTTTTTTTTTTTAAACCTTAGTCACCTTCATTGTGGCCCTTGCTTCCGCATCAACATGCCGCTTTCATTGCGGTTTCTTTTTTTCCTGAAACCTCAGCCAACTTCATTGTGGCCCTTTTTGCTTGGACTTTTCTCTTGCGGCATTATAACACATTTACAATTTCTGGATATTTTTTGGACATTTGAGGTTTGTTTTGTTTGATAGATCAATCTTTCGTCTCTAATATCGTTTGTCTGTTGATTTTATGGATATGATAGTTAAAGAAAGCAAATATGGATTGGCCCGACTCAATGAAGATGAAATAGAGAAGATTAGATCACTTCTTAGTAAGTTGGAGAAACCGATAAGTACTAGTTCTCTGGTATATACAAGTAAACTTCCTCTTGATAAGTTTCAATTTTCTTTTGGACTTAATACTTCAGTTACAACCTATACCCACTATAAACAATATTGGATACTAGATTTTGGAGCCACTGACCACATGACACACTTCTCCACTTATTCACCATGCCCTAGCAACAAGAAAATATCCACAACAGATGGTACCCTTCTAACTACAGCACGTCAAGGAGATGTCCAAATAAACTCATCCATAACTCTAAGGATGTCCTTCATATTCCTAAATTGTCCACTAGCTTAATTTCCATATAAAAACTAACACAAGACCTATCATGTAATGTTTGTTATAACAAATCTTGTGTCTTTCAAGACAAGAATTCAGGGAGGACAATGGGTAATGCTAGAGAATGGAATGGTCTATATTACTTGGATAATCGAAATCTTCCTCAAAATCTACTCTGAAATACCAACTTATTTTTTTCTAAATCAATAAAGACCAACAAGGACAAGGTCATTTTGTACCATTGCCGCCTAGATCATCTTCATTTAGAGTCATAAAAAGTTCGGTTCAGTTTTTTCAAACTGAAAACCGATTTGTCTCGGTTCTAGTTTTAAACACACAATTCGAAAACAGTTTAGTTCTCAATTTTCATAGATCAGTTCAGTTCTGCAGTTTTTGGTTTGTTTGAACACCCATACTCATAAGCCTGGATACCACCACTATACCTCACTCTATCTGAAGCATTGTTCGACACGAAATGGAAACAAGCCATGGACTTAGAAATGGAAGCATTGTACAAGAACAGTACTTGGAATTTTCTCCCTCTACCAAATGGAAAGAAACATGTAGGATGGAAGTGGTTATACACTATAAAATACAAGTATGATGGATCTATTAAGAGGTACAAGGCAAAGTTGGTAGCTAAAGGATTTACCCAAACGTATGGAGTGGATTACTTGGAAACATTTGCTCTGGTTGCAAAAATGAATATCGTCCGAGTGATATTATCTCTGGCAGCTAATTACAGTTGGAACTTGCACCAATTTGATGTAAAAAATATCTTCCTCCATGGAGATCTAGAAGAAGATATTTATATGGACTTACCCCCTGGATACAGTGAGCATCTTGCGACCAACACCATTTGTAAGCTAAAGAAGGCTCTATATGGGCTTAAACAATCACCACGAGCGTGGTTTGGGATATTTGCTAAAGCCATGGTGGGTCTAAGCTTCAAACAAAGCCAAGTAGATCATACCCTCTTTATCAAAAACTCTGAGTCAGGGGAGTAATAGAGATACGGTATATGTAGACGACATTTAGTGACGGGTGATGATGAAAAGGAGCAACAATTGTTAGGACAACACTAGCTAAAGAATTTGAGATTAAAACCTTGGGAAAATTTAAGTATTTCTTGGGAGTTGAAGTGGCTCACTCTAAGAAAGGGATTTTCATATCCCAACAAAAACATGTCACAGAACTTCTGTAGAAAACAGGAAATACAGCATGCAAGCCAGCGAGTACACCAATCGTTCCAAATTTGAAGTTGCAAAATGTAGAAGAAGACGTTGCAGTTGACAAGGAAATATGTCAAAGATTAGTTGGAAGACTCATATTTGTCACATACTAGACCTGATATTGCCTTTGTTGTAAGCCTAGTCAGTCAATTCATGCACCAACCAAATGAGGTACACTAGCAACCTGCACTCAGAATCGTGCAATATTTGAAAGAAACTCCAAGAAGAGGAATTTTGTTCAGATGAAATGGAAATGTGGGTCTTGAAACATTTACTGATGTTGACTATGCAGGGTCAATTATAGATAGAATGTCAACCACAGGATATTGCACTTTTTCATGTGGGAATCTTGTGACTTGGAAGAGTAAGAAACAAAGTGTGGTATCTAGATCCAGTGCTGAAGCAGAATTTAGGGCAATGGCACAAGGAATATATGAGTTACTGTAGTTGAAGATCATTT
Organism: Cicer judaicum; assembly: GCA_037974835.1. NCBI lineage: Eukaryota > Viridiplantae > Streptophyta > Magnoliopsida > Fabales > Fabaceae > Cicer > Cicer judaicum. The sequence goes on from JBBPBS010000007.1 coordinate 11,463,016, forward strand.
TGGAGGAACTGAAGATAAAGTGGGATGAACCAATGAAACTCTTGTGATAATAAATCTGCTTAGCATAGCACATAATTTAGGACAACATGATAGATCCAAACATATTGAAGTCAATAGATATTTCATCAAAGAAAAACTCGACAATGGCCTAATTTACACTCCATATGTCTCCTCCAAAGACAACCTTGCAGATCTTCAAACTAAAGGACTAAACAGCAGCAACTTTGAAAGAATTGTATCCAAGCTGGGAATGGACAACATTTATTCACCAACTTGAGGGGGAGTGTCAAAATATGTTTATGTTTAATATCCCTCAAGTATAGGAATTCAGTTGGATAGGAGTACTAGTAGGGATTTAGTTATATATGAGTACTAATAGGATTTGGTCGTTTAGTAATCTAGTATATATATATATACATATATGACGTATTGCATACATATTTCAATTCAGTAAATATATTTTACCCTAATTCTTGACACATACTTATGAAATTGGTAGACAAAAATCAGAAACAATTTTTTAATGCTAGCCTTAAAATTGAAAAAAATATAGTCGTAAGTCATAGCATAAAACACAATATCCGTCTCCAATAATCAACAGCACATTAACTGTCAAAAGTAATATACAGACCTCCATAGAAGAATCACTTTTGAATCAAGATCCTTCTCTATTTCTCGGATTTCTAAGTGGTTGACATCAGATGACTGTTGAAGAGAAGCCGCATACAACTGAATATATCGCCGCCGACGCTGACAAAGAGGTTTAATTTGGTCCCATGATAAGCGGTAACTGATGTAACACGAGTTTAAAATCAATTTCAAATCTAGGAATCAACAAGAACAGCAAAAAATCCACATGGTTGTGAGACTTCTGCACTCTCATACACATCTCATTAAAAGGTAATTCATTTATTCCAACATAACCATAATTTAATTACCACATCTTCAGCTGCTGAAGTGAAGCCTGTCTAGCATACTTCCACCACAAACAAGGAGCCATTGAGATGGGAATTGAAGGTCGTAAATGAGAAACTTCCATATATGTCTTGTATCTTGAAACAGCTTCCAAGAGTTTTATCCAATCATGATACTGAGCCTGTAGGTCAGATAGGAACAAGTAAAACAAACAGAATTTTAAGGAGACACGTGACAGTTAAGTGACAAAAAATATATAATTAGGACTAATGCATATAATTAGTACAATAATTCAAAAAATATATAGGACACCCCGTGTGATATCAAAATAGGTAAGAACCAAAGACAAGCAAAGCAGACACACTAAAGCATCCAGGGGCAGTTCTAGAAAGAAATAAGATAATTGAAGTGTTAAATACCTCGGTTAGAGTAAGAGAGACATCAGTTAGGACAAGTGAAACTTTCTCATACGGAATCTCGGGATCACTTCTTTCTTGGTTTCCAAGACGATGATACTGTAGGACTGCATTAATAGGAAAAACCACGTACGTACGATTCAGAGCCCACTTAGACACTGACTTCTGGTGATCAGTAGGCTCATTTATGCCATCCTCAAATATCTGTACCGAACAAATATGAGAAAAAGCATGAAATGAGGAGCATAAACCACATATATGCTGATAAAAAGATCTAGTTAACAGATACATATATGTAACACATTGAATGAGAATATGCAAGTGATCAAACTAGAAAAAACCTCAATCCATTCTTGTGGACTGATATCCTCCCATGTCTTGTCAATCTCCCAAGGAAGCCGATCAGAATCATGATAAAGAGCTAGCCTCTCAAGGTGCACTGACTGTAATAAGAACAAAATATTCGTCAAACCAAAATAATGAGTTGCACTGATGTAACAATGTAAAAGCCTACTTTGACCGTGAGCTAATCATTTAATTAAGATTTTAGGAACCAAGTCATCCCAACTACTTCAACTGCCAAGCAAACGGCTTTTTAATATCTCTACCACCACTACGTGGTGCACCATGTCACATATGGGGAGCAGTTCAAGTGATTGAAAATATATGGCTACTAAAATCATCTGATAAAACCAGCAAGTGCCAGGAAGCTACCATCTCAGACCCAAATTGTATAACAATGTGTTTATGGCGGATTTTTGGCTTTCCGCCATCGACAACACTGAATATAAGAAAGCGAGAGTTATTAATAGTAACTGTCCACTAGACAGATGATTGTAACAGAGGGAGCAGCAATAAAAGGGAAGAGGTAGAGGAAATGAGGGCAATTCTGACTTGGTTGGGAATTTCAGTAGTCTGAGAGCCCAGGTCACTAGAATACCTGGGAGGGTCTTGTTTTCTGCTTTCTGTATTTACCATCTCAGTTATTGTATCAAATAGACACAGAGCAACATTTTGAGGTTGACTTGAATAAAATCTCTATTTTTCCTAGTTAGGATTCTGATACATCTCTATTAGTATCATTGCAAGGTGCAAATGGTCACTAAATTCTAAAATATTGCAAAACAAATTCTAACTCTGTACAACTAACCAATACAGAAGTAACAATCACAAGTACACAAACTACAAAATAAAATACATGTATTAAGAGATGAAGCTTTAGTGGATCACAAGCAATCTTGGCACATCTCAAATTGGTTAACTTAAACAAGTTGTTGACCTTCGATAGAAGGTTCATTAAATTATCTTAACGAAGAAGGGCTTACCTTCCTCAATCTATCCAAAGCACCACTAGTATCAAAAGTTTCATTCCCCTGTTCATCCATTGTAACAGCAGCAAGCTTAGCCAAAGTCACACCTGAAGAAAATGGATGTCCGGGATTACTGCAAACAACACTTAATAGCATAAGCAAGTGGAAACAAAGCTAAAGAAGAATCTCATTAATCTAAAACTTAGAAAAATCGAATCAAATGCCAATATGCGTGCAAACTTGTACCAGCAAAATAATTAAATTCAAATGGTACTTATTAACCAACCTGACTGAATCTTCGTATCTGATATGAACATTGCTTATAGATATCTTGAGATTTCCAATAATTGTAGAGATAAGAGAACTCAGCCAAGAATTTCCGGAAGACGGCTGTAAGATAATAATGTCAGTCAAATTATTTCAAGAGGTGCTCACACACAGATTATTTTAACTACACACGCACACATAGAGATGGAGAGAGAGAGAGAGAGAGAGAGAGATCTTCCCTATAACAGTATGGAATCAATCAAATCATTTTTTTGATAAATAAAATTCACAGGTAAGACAAGTTGTAAGACTGTAATTACACTCGTATTAGCTCATAATCTTGTGAACTATTTTGGCTAAACATTATTCCAGAAGATTTTAAGATTAAATGGGATGAACTTATGAAGTTTTAATGTAATAATAAGTTAGCTAGCAACCATCTTAGCTCATAATCTTGTTTGACATCTATGATCGAAAGTTGTGTTTAATATTGAGGTTGACCAACATGTTATCACTAAGCCTAATTATGGTTTGATTTGTACTCCATATGTTTCTTCACATGGACAGCTTGTGCCCACTTTTGAAAAAGTTGTGTTTAACCAAGGAAGGGAAATACTTATTCACTAGCTTAGGGGGGATGTTGGGAATTGAATAAATTAATTGTTCCATTTTCCAAATAGTTAGATTCGCTGATAGAAGTAGAATGAATACAATGTATGTTAAGGAATAGTGTTAGCCACATTATTCATCTTGTGAATTGCATTCTGCATCTATTCTCATTGCAACTCTAACGAATATAAATATATCTTGCAGAGTACATTCAAAACACAAGCACATTCAGATAAGTCGTTTCTTTCAATTCTCATACTTCCATTCACTACAAGATTGAAAACCAGATAGATATATAGCTTTAACATGAAAGAAAGGCATGATAACATAACATAAAAGTAAATTACTATTAACTAAAACATATTCATCTAGATTTCTTTCAGTATGTTGGATAATGACCTCCTATGAGATATCTGAACAGATCTGACCTTATACGTGACACATGCATTCAACATTTTAAATTTAAATAATTTAAAAATAAACTGGGTAAATAATCATTTGAAAAAACCATTAGCTAGATTATATCAAAGTCGTACACTTCCCAACTTGGACTTGGATATTGCTTCAAGTGTTGCTGACTCTGCTTCCTGCATGACCATGAAAAAGTAAATATAGAATCGAAAAAGAATATTACAAAAATATAATTTAAGAATAAAAGACAGCGAAGATTAACAGAGACGCAAAAAAAAGGGGAAAATGTAACAAAAAATAAAAGCTACCTGATTCTACATAAAACCAGACAACCAATAATACCAAATGCTAGTTTGTAGACAACGACCACAGAAGAACAAAGATCTATACGCCTAAACTTACTTTGATAATCGCTTTATCTTCCTTCTCTGAACCTCTTCTTTTCAAACGAATGCAATTATATATTTATATGGAAGGAAGTTATATGCAATTATTGTTTTCGTAATAAAAACAGTATATACCTCCTCTTTTACATACATTATATATATATATATATATATATATATATAAAATTATTTTTTACTAAAATAATATACTACTTTACTATTATTTGATTGTGTTATTTTATTATCTTAAATCCTTTTAAGATTCAAGTTCTTCCTTTTTTTATTTGTATTGTTGATTTAAGATATAGAGGTCCATGATTAAAATAGAACAGGCCGATTAGGTCAGAACCCTAATATTGTTGTTACAGCATCAACACAAAACCGGTGTTTACTTCTTATGCTGCGCCCAGGTTCTTCTTTATTTCTTCTTTTCAATTCAGGTTCTTCACTTCTTCTAAAAAGTCATCAGATTTCACTTCTTCCTCTAGTGCGCCCTGCATCTTTTCGTCCTCATCCTCCCTTTCTTCATGGTTCTTCTTTCTTCTTTTGAAGAACGGTTTTTTCCCGCAAAATCTGACCTGTTTAAGCAAGGCCCTTTGCGAAATGGGCGGCTCAAAATGTTTGATCCTACGATCCACACAAAATTCACCAGTTCGACCAAGTGCACATCTAACGATCCAGACAGAGCTCGCCGCACGGAACCATGGTCGTGGATCATAGTATCGTGCAATTCTATGTGCCAGCTCGCGATCTGGATAACCTTGGTTTTAGCCAGGGTGTAACTGAGTAAGGAAAAGCTGGAGAAGTGGACATGCGGTTGGGGTACTTTGTGAGATTACACTCAGCCCTGAATGAAGAAGATGCAGGGTGGAGTTGTTTGGGAATGATGAAGCCTATGCAATGATCCCTGCAACAGCAGCTACCATAACAGCCACCAGTGTTACAAAGAAGACAATTAGAATGATGTGACATGCATGTGTGTTCTTCTTGAAGAAGGTTCCCTCTCCCCTCATCTATTCCATAATACCATGATAATGTTTTAATTCAAAAATTCTACTTAGCATATTGTTGTGTTCGGAAAGCAAACTACAAGATCATATTTATTTAAACAAAAATTAAGGACTAAATTGAAGCCATATGAACTAGAGAGGTCAAACTAGAGAGACCCCAAGTGCAAATAAGCCTAATAAATACATAGGCTTAACTAGACTTTCTGTCCTAGTAGTTTCACCAATGTGTAGTTTTTCTTCTGACAAAACCAATGTGTGGTTTTGGTCCCTATAGTTTCAATTACTTACATCGTGTCATAACTGCTGTTATAATCAAGCAAATTTGGTCTTGTAATAATATTTTATTTAATTGTATTAGTAGGATCAAAAGCCAATAGAAGGACCATATTAGTTGAATAAGAAAATTGAAGGACTCGACCGGAGCAAAAAGAAAATCTAGTTACAATTTACCAAAATTTGCACACAAGAATTCCAATCAAACCTAATAATAATATTTATATTATTTAGTTATCAGTACTTCAAAATATTCTCATTCCAAACATGTTAATTTCCAAACTAACATTGTAATTTCATAGACTAAAAATTGCTTTGTTTCCATAGGCTTCATAAACCTAAGAGAGGTCAATACAATTACTCAAAATATATAATTGAAGGAAAGAATTTAATTATATACAAGAAAAAAGACATGTAAAAAAATTGCACAATGATAAGTGATAACAACGAAAACAAGCTTTTTCCCACTAGGTGAATCGCGGATACATGGATCAAACAACACATTTTACCCTAAAATATGTTGTGTCCAAAGATAGACCATTTACATCTAAATTTTTCATAATGGTTTGGCCTATAGTTTTTTCTCCCCCTCTGCTTTTCTATCTATTGGACTTCCTACCATCTACTCAAACCTCCTTTCAAGTGCTTCCATGGGTCTTCTCCAATCTCCACACATGTCCAAAATCCTAAAGCAAGACTCTACAATCTTTTCTACAATGGAAGTATGCAAATTCTCCCTCAAATTCTCTCTATACTCTGAACATTTTCATCTCTACACACTAAGTTTACTCTCTTGTTGGCTCTTTACGGCCCAATATTCAGCGCATAAAACATTGAAAGCTCTCTACGGCCCAACATTTGCAGAAAAATTAATCATACATTACACAATCGACTCAGCAACAAACATCAATACAGCTTTCTTAAAATAAATGTTAAAGAAGATATTTTCAGAAAAGTTGCATAGAATCTTACCTCAATCTGCTGAAGCTTGCTTTGGAAAATTTTTTCTATATCCTCCTCCTGTAATAAAATATGCTCAATTAAGCAAAAGATACAAACATTAATTAATTAAACCTCAAACAGAATACTTTTGTACCTTTATAGTCCGACTATCAGGAGCGGGATTAGCAAGAACAAAGACACGATCGATTAGAACAATCACAGGTTCTTTTCCCAAACTTTTCCAAGGAACCTATTACATTAAAGAGCGAGATAGAAATTCTAGTGAACATCTAATTCGAAAGCACAAGGAAAAATTCCAGAGGAGGTGAGAAAGAATAAAAATAAAGAGCAACAAACAAGGTAAATAGAAGAGCAATAAAATTGAACATTGAAAACCCCAAAAAGTACATTGAAATTACAAAACCAAACATACAAGCTTGTAAGCATGTACATATGTATCCATTCTTATTGACCTATAACTATATATAATGGCAATAACACCTTTTGTCTATTACTACATATAATGGCAATTACACCTTTTGGTCTGGCTTTTTTGGTTCACAATTTTACCGTTTAATAACCACCTGTGGTTTTAAGCCATTCCTAAATAAATGGGATATGTAACTGAAACAACTTTTTATCCCGATTTTCTGCAAATCATCAAAGTGCATAAAATACATAAACAGCTTAAATTAAAATTACACAAAGAAACATAATAAAATACTTACACACGGTACTGCAATAAAAAAAGCGGATAAACGCACATTTGCACGCCAGTATACTTATAAAGCGCACATAGATGCATTGTCAGCAGAAAACCATAAATAGTAAATGCTACCTTCAACGTAATGGTGCCAACAAAGCCAGCTTTGACAGTAACAGGGAGTTTTAGTGCATTTAGTGCCTCCGACTTTAGTTTCAAATCTTTGAGGACGACATCACCTGCAGAATTGAGCCTTTAGATGGAATAACAATGAACAAGTGTTTCAATGGAGTACAAAACCATTTCGGATGTGAAATTTTACAGGCATTATAAGCATGACAAAAAGCTTCAGCCGACATTGTATTTTGTGATTAATTCATTAAATAAAAAAGTTATCGCTAATGTGACATTTAATCTGGTTCCCTACAAAAGCACATAATATTAAAATGTAAAGGTGCATGTATATGAAATTACATCTAGCATACACCCGCATATGCTTAATCACCATAGTTGTTAAATAAATCACCTCAAAAAACAAAACAATCCATTTACACATCAAAAATAAAATATTAAAAAAGAACATAAAGAAACCAATGACCATAAAGCTAAAAATATGCTTAGAAAAACCAGTCCATCCTACAAAATATCTATCTAAAGACTCTAGAGTCATGCTCTCCAACCAAATGTACCATCAGCAATCCAGGAAAAAGAGCATAACTTACTCTCCTTTCTACTTACAACACCTCTAAAGTGGATTGTACAATTAAGGAGAGAAAAGGAAATTTCCTTACAAAAAAGAATCGAATGTTATCCGCAACTGCTAATTTACCTCAGAATGTAATATTTTCAATACATGAAGTAAAAAAAAATTGAGAATACAATGAGAAAAAAATAGCAGAAAACAAACCCTTCCAGACACTTATTCTCAACGCCTCCGCAGAGAGTCCGTGTACATATTCGCCCAAATATCTTCGAAGCAAATGCAGTACCTGTCAACAAGGCAAACATCACAGGCTTCACAACACAGAGAATCACACTCTCCAAACTATCTTTACACTTTACTTAATTGGAAAAAATAATCCAAAGGATGTGTTCGCAAATCATGCAAACCGAAGCAAAGGCAATATCGTATAAACAAAACTGAAACAGAAAATTGAAATTGAAATTGAGGGGAAATATTAATGCGCGAAGAAAGAAAGAGGAATCTTACGTGAGCTTCGAACATGGTGAATGATCGGAACAATTAGAGTGCGATCAGAGGGGAAATAGGAAAGGATCCATAATGAAATGGGCGATTGGAAGAAAATTGAAGAGAGAGAAAAGCGATAATTAGGGTTTGATGTTGAAAACGGTGGTTCTGAGATGTGGAGGGTTAGAAATGGCGTAACAGAAACAGAGTAATAAGAGAGATAGAACAGAAATGAAATAAGAAGAAAGATTTGTTACTATTGTTTCTTTATTTATTATTTATTATTTATTATATATATAGGTCCCGGTTATTAACTTCCAAGTTTGAGTATTGAGTGGGAACATGTACTGTGAGAACCTGGTACTGACATCGGCTTAGTCGTGGTCCCCTTAACTTTCACTCATTTTTGTTATTTTCCTTTTTTTATTATCACCTTTTAAATTACATATTTTTTATTATTAATAGCTAAATTGAACTCCATTTTTGGACAGAACATGAACACTTTTTTAATTGGTCTTTTATTTATGTAAAAAGTCCAAAACAGTATGTGCGGACAGTTTTAAATATCTCACATGTTAATGTAGCAATTAATTCGGATAGCATGCCACGTGAAAAGAGTCGAGGAAATATATAAGTTTTTTAAATATATAATGCCAACAAAACTTAATACCAACTAAAAGAGTGTAAGTTTTTGTATGAAATACATTCGACCAATTCGTACTCTCATAAAATTTACATAAAAAGAATAATTATTTACTCTAGTCCTTGACAAATGTTTTTCGATATTAGCATTAATATTTATGTAGAGTGATGTCAAGTGAGATGAATAGTTTATTGTGAGAAATAAAAGAGGAGAGGTTTGATTAATGAGCATTAGATTAACTTTAACGGTTAGGTTTGATTAATAAAAGACACATGCTCTCAATCCTGCGCACATTCTATTTCAGTTTTGGAGATACATCTTTCCCCTTTTAATTGACAAATTTTAATTCCTTTTTCCTTCCATGGAGTAGGCGATGCCTGTAAAAGGGATATTCAAGATTTGGGGTGCTCCGTTGGTAAAAGGGATATTCACAGTCTGTTGGCTTAGTGTGGAATGATAGGAGGACTATATTCCATGGTCAATAATCTCTAACCCCATTAGCAGGTGTGATAATTTTGAAGACCTTTATTTGATATGATTCTATGGAGTTTATGGCACACTCTCTTTTTGTTAATGTAAGGGTATATTTGACGAAAAAGTAGTTAATATAACTTTGAAAACGACTGATAAACAAAAACAACAGTTAAAAAAAGTGAGGGAGTGAGATATTTAAGGAAGTTTCAAACATGATCTACAAACAATTTATTGCTACATTTGGATTGCTAAGACGGAAACAGGATAGGGAAGCACTAGTTAATGTCTCTACCGATGCAATTCATAACATCTACAGATGGAAACAATTCTTATTTTACAACAAAAAGAAAACAACTCTTACAAATTCCCTGCACTGAAAATTTCACATGAAAGTCATATTTTACAGCAACTACCTTTTTCAAGAACAAGACATCAAAAGAAGAACATGACACCATGCAACCAAAAGTAACCACCGACGCAATGTAATTTACTTCAACAAGATACACGTCACTTGACTCACCTCCTATCACACAGACCTCTTACGCGTTGCAAAACACGAACAGATTCACAAAACACTGAAAACTCTGAAGCTGAGAGACTTCCAATGGTATGAGGCCTGGTAACTGGGTTAGAGCACGGGTTCTGATAAATGACCAGATCAAAAGACCCTAATTTACCGATTAGATTTTCAAATTTTTTACTAGTCAGCTTTTGAATGTCTTCAATCTGAACCAAAGTCCCAGTTTGTCCAGAACTGCGCCACCACTTTTCAAGAATCTTCCTCTTGGTTGCAGAAATCTCAACCGATACAAGAGCTTTTATTTTAATATCAAGGCGGTGAAGCGCAACTTCTGCCCCGCCAATTCCACTAAAAATCGACAACAGTGTCAGTCCATGAGGAAAAAGGGGCTTCAAGACCGAAAGATGATATCCTAATGTATCTGTCTGGAAGCAGTATTTTAGCAATTGAAGTCTCTCCGTCAAATCGCATTCGGCAGTAAGAGTGTGATTCGAAGGGTAGCCTAAGATAAGCTCCAAGTGTTCAGGTTCAATTGGACCAAGTTTGTATTTACCAGTCCACACGAGATTCAAACCACGGCAATAACGAAGAATGTCTTTCTGCTGTTGAGATGTGAGTACTCCCCCAGAGTCAGCAAGAACCTTTCCTAGTCTATCACAAAGTTGAGTTATTCCACTAGTTTCACAATAGTTACAGTTCACCTGCTTCCTTGTATCCCAAGGTGGCCACCATTTCTTCGCCCGCGGTATTGCATCCTCGATAGTCATAGGTGTCTTTGGATGAATGTGGGACCTGTTTTCTGTTGGAAGATTGTGTATATAACCTTCTATTCTATTCAAGGCCGAAAAGAACTCAGTACTCACAAACTCAGGTTCAATACCATATAGAAAATGAGTCATTTTTTTCCATGAGTCATGTGATATGTTTGAAACATTACCAAATAAGAAATATGGAGGTTTTTTTGCCACACTGATTAGACTCCTGGATGGATTTGATTTGTTAAGTCTACACATAGTGGCAACAACTGTATCAACCTTTTCTTCCACCCAATAAGGATCAAGACTAGAGTTTGAATCATCATATTCATACTTTGGCCTCTTATTTCTGTCATTTTCCGTAAAGTCGGAATATCTCACGTCGGAAGCAGAACCGGGAAATTCATCGATGTAATCTTCTTCCTTCACCCTTTCACCATTGTAAGTTTCCTCTAAGTCGACCTGGCATGACTGTGAAGGTTCCTCACTAAAATTCTCAACTTTTACTTCTGATGTACCGTACACATCGCTTTGTTGTTCTTCTTTGATCCAAGAATAAGCAGGGGGGTACTAGACAAGTAAGAAATTTCATCATTCAGTAAATACCTGAATAGTCAGTTATTACTAAAAAGTGACTGGAGATGGTACTATTTTAGTTCACAATAAACCAAAGATGTCCTTAAACTTCGTCTAATTGGGAGATGTTACACCCCTCGATAACTTTTTACTCGATATAAATTTTACAAAAGTGATTGTCGAATTAAAGGTTTATATCATATAATTTAACATGAATCTGTCATTGAAACACATCAAGATTAACGTTGTTTGATAAAAGTGCTTAAGACATTAATCTTGACGCATCTCAATAATATATCAAATTATTTCGAATTTGCGTAAAAAACTTACTGAGATAATCTCTGATTAAAAATTACAATCCATCAGTCGGTTTTATAAAATATGTATCGATTAAAAAATTATTGAGCGTAACACTACCCAAGTGTTACACCGAAGTAATTCGATACCTTCTTAAATTTATATACATACAAGCATGGTTTGTTCATTTTATACGATAATTATCATATAATCTAACCTTACATTCCATCACATATTCGATCCCATTTTGTTCCGCAAAAATAAAATTTGCAAGCTCTGAAATTGGAACTTCTGGACCTGAAAAACAGCCAATTAATAGTAAGATGAAGAGATAATAAATAACTATAAGTCTAAATAAAGGAAATAGATAAATTGCACTTTGCGAGTTTATATAAGGCAGTGATACAAGTTGAATTCTAAAGATGTTTACTTTTCTTAGGCAAAACTGCAAACCTAATGTTACAGTTTTTCAGTTGACAAAGGATCAGCTTTCACAATTACCTAATTTATCAACTGCTGATGATATTTCATTCTCAGAAAAGCCCATTTCAAATAACTGAAGCGTTTTTGCCATAATTCCAAACAGTTTTTCATTGGTAATCTGTGATTCGATGTAGAATAATTAGATGCATAACAAAGACGTCGCAAAATACATATATATAAAAAATAAGAAGGCAAATTTCATGAAAGGCAAATAAGTATCATTCAAAAAGGAATAAAGAGACGAAAGACCTCATTATTAATTAAAAAAAAAAAAAAACTCAAAAGATACGCCTAGATGAAAGTCACAAGCTGAACACAAGAGAAGCCACAACCCATACGGCAGTCTACCCCAAAATAAATTTACGCAATCGACAGCTCCTTTATTTCACACACAACGCAACTGCTCCTAGAAAATATACAAAACCACAATGGTACAAAACTATGCAATCCTTACTCCAGTCAAAACCCTCTAAAACTAATTACTAATCCAAGAAAATTGTTCCAAACTCTGAAAGCACCCAACATTTTCTGGCAATCCCCAAAAATCTACTCCGGATGGAAAAGACATGAGCAAAAGAAATTAACACCCATGCTGAATTTTTAGTGTTGGTTTAGATAACTAGGAAACTAGTGCTGAAGTTTGATATGATTGATGATCTGATTTGTTTGTACATAAAGACTAGACACTAATTCTTATTACAAGTCTTCAGATCCTAATGAAATAAGGGAACAAATTGTGACAATAACAAAGAAATATGGAAGATAATCTTAACATATAGTTTATTTTGATCAAACATACTACACTAATCATATTTTTTATTTAAACTAAACTAATCATGTGAGATAATCTAAGATACTCCAAGATTATATTAAGGTATTATCAGATATTTCCATAATCTAACAAACAAAATTAGATAAATTTCACAAAATATATTTTCCACTAAAAGTAAACTATATTGCACTGGAATATCTAATTTCGAAATCTTAGGAAAAGCAAGTAGAGGCCATGCCAGCGCATCCCTGTTAAAGTTTACAAATAGAAGCATGGTTTATTACTAAGTATTATTTTATCTAACGGGTAAAGCTGAGGGTGGTTTTAATTTTTTTCTACTTATAGAAGCAGAGTAAATATCTCCTGAAAAATCTCATTTATGGAGTCAAGTATATAAACCTCAGCTCCTCGCTCATAACAGGTGAAATCATCATCGGTTTGTATTTCCTTTTTCATCTTTTTAGCAATCTGAGCAGCAAAGATGAAGTCCACAAGCTCAGGAACTGACACTTTATCGCCTGAAACGAAAAAATGAATCAATAAATCCTTAATGAAGCTGGTAATCCCTAAATGTAAATGATCCTCCATAATATTTTATCATAAATAATGAAAACAAACAAATATATTTATAAAACAAATTGTCTACAACATTATATTGAAAATCTTGATTAAATTATTCATAATTAGAATTAGAAGCGTTGTTCCAATTTTTGACAATAGACCAATGCTGATCACACCAGTCTAAAGAAAACTATCATAGCGTAAAGTATAAACAGTAACCGAATGTCCAAAGACACGACAATTCAATGTAAAACATAATAAACTTTTTGGATGTGCACTTTTTCCTACTATTACTGGCAAATCTAGGTATGCAGGCTGGAATAATGATTCATGCAAATATAAGTATATCAAATTCCAGCCCCACTTCCCTGGCTAAACAAAAGACAAATACAACATATGTTTTCAGGCCAATTACGACAAGACAAAACTTATAAGAAAATGAATACACCACATCTAGAATCAGAAAGTATATATTGATCATAAAGGGTCTGATTGGAACATGCGAAATGGAGACGAGAGAGTGGGCGACGAGAGAAGATGAGGAGAAATACTAAACTCATCCTGCTTGGTGAGGAAAGAAATTGCAAAGAGTGATTAAAAAAGAAATGTACCCCACTTAAAATTATTTCTCGTCAATCTTGCGAAGAAATGAGGAGAGAAAGAGTTGCATTTATACTTTCCTCTAATACCCCCAACTTTTTGCAAAAGTTTCAAACTTTTATATTATTGTGTTTTTCTTTCATCATCTGAACGTTCATTGGTTTATTTCATCCTGTATTTTTAGGAATTGCACATGATTTATTTCATTTGATAATTGTTTATTTTATATTTATTTATCATTTTATAAATTAAAAATATTTTAATTAATCAAATAATTTGATTATAACATTCTTTCAAGGGAATTTAATTATACCATAGAACAATTTTTTGACAATATCTCGGATTAATTAAATTGTAATAAAATAAAGTTTAATTAATTAGCTTACATTAATTAAAATAGTTTAAATAATCTAAGTATTTGAATTAGATCTTATTAAAATAAAATTTTGAATTTGATGGAAGGTTTTTTAAAATTGAGGGTACTTTATTAATTTTGAAAATAAACAGCACTTTTCTCTCTTCTATTTCTCATATTTTTCTCTTAAACCAATCAATACCTCAAATCTATCATATTTCTCACCTATTTCTCTATTCATGATTTCTTCTCACAACCAAAATGCAGAAAGGCAAGTATGTATATTCACATACCAAGTTTATGGATTGCAAACTCAACTTCCTCCACAGAGAATTTCATCATCAGTAACACACCTCTTTTATCTTCAATACCTTCAATAATTTCATCAGGCTCCTGAGAGAGATTTAGTAAACAGTCATCCAAAATAAATACACAAAATATGCAATATTAAGGAGCCGGATGAAACTAGAAGACAAGTTGACAACCAAAGACAATAAAGAGTCTCAATGCCAATGACTTCAGGAACAAGATGAAATATGTCAATCATCACCCTAGACAAAAAACCAAATGCAATTGCATATCATAAGTTTAAACCCTCTAGAGTTTGTGCAATTTTATATATCTCCATCCATTTTTGTATATATCGGAATGGAAGTTTTTCACCTCCATTTGTCTAACATTTTCTTCAACGTCAAAATCTTTTTTCAAAACCTTGTGAACCAACTAATACCTCTATCTCCTAGACATTTTCCAAACCTCAACCGGTATCTATGTAGTCAGTAGCAGATAGCATAGCGGCTGACTCCCAAAACGCTAAAGCGGTATAGTGGTATGGCCGCTACGTCGAAGTCTAGAAAAACATTACAAGCACTTTCAACCATACACATACGACGGCTAAAAAATTAGTTTAATACACAACTAAAAACATATTTATAACTGATCGCCAAAGCAGAAACAGAAAAACAGGGGAGATGAAAACAACTAAGATGATGCCATAATAGGGGATTGGTCGCACAGAAACAGACAGAAATTGAAAAACAGAGCAGAATAATGGTCGATGAGCTGAAAGGAACAGGAAGGAGAAGAATGGTTGCAGAGAAGAGGGGAACATTGGCGCAGAGAAAAGGGAAACGTTCTTGAGAAGAATCAGTCGCGGGAAAGATAGAAACTGAGGTGACGGTCGCTAAGAAGAAATTTTGTAGGTTTCCAAAAACAAAGCACTGCACTTGTAATGTTTGGAGAAGAAAGGTCATGAAAAGTCATGCCACCACTAAGATTCTTATCCCTAGGTTCAAATCCATTTTGATTCACAAAATGCCTCTCTTAGAACCTTATAAATACCCTCAGCCATCTAGTCCCACATAGCATTAAGGCTGTTTTGTACCTCCCAAAACCCTCCCTACAGTTGAATATTAAGATATATTCTCTATTTGTTTTGGGTGCTTACAATATATTGCAAGTGTATAATGTTAATATTGATTATCTAATATCCTAGGAAATTAGGATTAGAAGTCTGTCATAGACATACAGTTGGGAGATAAAATCGGTCCCCAAATTTTAGGATTTAGGTTTTGACACACTCTTTATGGTATTTTTTTACGAAAATATTTTTTAAATTTTGGTTGATTTACGAGACAGGTAATCAATCATAAAGAGTGTGCCAAATATAGTATTCCGGTCTGAAAGAAAATATCTATTTGGAGTTCTGTTTGGCATAAGAGTACACCTGAACATTAAAAAGATTAAACAAACATAGTGGCAGATATATGCAAGCACAAATATGTGACAATAATATATCCAAAGAATCAGGGGGTAGTAAATAGAGCAAAACTCATTAATTCAAATTCAAATTTGCATAATCAACTCATTTTTCCCATGATGATGCCCTAAATAAATTTTGTAATAAACTACCATATGTCCCCTAAGGAGTAAGAAGCAAGTACCTTTTTTGGTTGACTGACCATGGAAACTTCTGGAGGATCCTTGTCATCAAATAAGCTATCAAGTGAATCAGAAGACTCTGAATTTGATCTTTGAAGAACCTACATAATTGCAAAGCAAGTTGAAAAGGCAGTTAAAACTTTCAAATAAACAATTTTAATTGGATTAATCCTTGAAGTGACAGAATTTGAAAGTTGACTTTTAGGATGAAAAAACAACAAAATTGGCAACCACTAACTCAATGAAGCACCTTGGCATTTACAACCATCTTAGCTGCAATTTTTAGAATTTTGACTTAGTGTCTAACTCGACCCCACAAAATTGGCTTATAAGGTAAGAACTACCCAAGCCTTACAACCACTATCTAGGTCATATCTCAATTTAATATGGGACTCTCAACATAAACTCTTATAGTAACTACTTACTACTAGACATCTGAAGTGTGGACTAGTCCGGGAGGAATAATAGGGATCTTAACACACCCCTTCACGTCCAAGACACTCTTAATCTTCAATGAACATCAGAAGCATGGACTACTAGGACTAGTGTGGGATGAATAACAAATATCTCAACAACGAAATTCAATTAAAAACTACTGTGCACCAGTAACAATAATTTAAGCAGATGCTTTTTTATGCCTTTGAATTCCCACAAATGTGTGTTTGCACAAGTCATGTGACTTGGCAGCAGCACTATCTAAAGAAGTAAGTTGCTTTGGAATTAGGAGCAAAAAATGCCATAAGAACTGTGTAACAGAAATCGTACAGCAAGATAAAAGAAAATATTTCATTAATTTATAGCACTGGGACAAGGAAGGATGGTCAACACTCAACACTTATATAAATTAATAAACTACTTTTACTTCAACGAGAGAAAAGTCAGATGCTCATTAAATCTTTAATCTGTACGGTCTAGTTGATTCTGAATCGAGAATTTCTGCCCAAAATGGCTAAAAAAATTGGGTGTGGGTATAGAGAACTAAGCTACCTCTTTTGAGTGGGCAGTGGGACAGAAATTTGGGATAATTCTATGTTCTCTTGTATTAAGAGAGCCTTCCAAAGAATCTGACGAGTCACAATTGGATTTATCAGCCTAATCATTAGAAATCAGTAGTCAGCAGCAATCAGAGTATTCAGACAAAAGGTTGGAAAGCATATTGTATGCAGTATTAACAAATCAACAAACAACAGAGTAAAAAGTAAACAGCTACCAATTATTATTACAAGTTTCTAATCTTTCAAGTGATCATACAGCAAAGCAGTATATTATCCTTTCAATCCCATATTGAAAAGAATACTGATAATGAAGTCTAAATTATAACATACAGTTAGGTCTACTTACCGAACTTCTCAAGAGAATCTCTAGTAATGCATCAGAATTTTCTTCACCTATAAATATAAAATAAAATCAATCAGAACCACATTACTTCAATTGGCAAAGTGAAATATATCAGAAGCCTATCAAATCTGTCATCTACTTTGCACAAGACTAAAGCATCATGCTCACACATAATGTACCATTCTCTTCTATCACTTTATCAACAAGGCATGGCAAGAATCCCATTCCAACAAAGAATGCCCGTACTTTGCTTCCAGATGAACTTGCAGCTGTGTCCTGGTGATTGTGAAGAAAGAAGTTGAACATAAGTAAATGAAAGGTCCATGAAGAGAATTATTCTTTTAAATGTTATATGCTATGATACATAATATATAGTAAACATTGAGACAATGCATATACGAACAGAGAAATTACGAAACTGGTGGGTTAAACTGTATGAGCACAATGAATAAACACTATTGTATCATTAATAGTTTTTTCGTGTGTATAATTTAGCTATAGATTAATATCCCTCTCTCGTATAGGACATATATATATGTGTGTGTGCGTGTGGAGTTTGCTAGTTTACACTTGCTCATTTTTTAGCAGGTATAAATTAGCAAGCTCATCTTAAGGTGTATTTAACAAACGTGCACTTATAACTTACTAATTTACACCAGCTAAAAATGAGTGATTGTAAGTTAGCAAGTCCCTATAGGTTTTGCTAACTTGCACCCACTAAAATTTTAGTTCGTGTGAATTAGCAAGCTACACTTTAAGGTGCATTTAACAAATGGGTGGGTATAAATTAACAAACTCCTATACACACACACACACACAAATCGAAGCCTTTCCCCCCCAAGGTGGGGTTGCCAATATAGATCAAAAAATGTCATAATGTTCATCACATATTATACCTATAAATAAACTATATAATTTGAAACCTCTCTTCATAGATAGTCCTGTAGTTTTCTTTAGTCTCTCTTTTTCTCTAACTATTTGACTATCCTCCATCTCTCAGTCCTCCTTACTAATGCTTGATCCCATCTTGTCTTATGTCCCACCCATCCAATGTAAAATTCTCACCCTTACAATATTAACCTTGTTGGCTTTTTATCTTCCAACATTTTAGGTCTTATAGTTATGCAATATCGCTTCCCTTAAAAATGATGACTTGTAGTATTGTATTTTATTCATTTTTCACCTCGAAGCAATTATACATCTCTTGCCAAAATTACATTTCAGATACTCTATTCTACTAATCCTTTGGCAGAAGCAGTGTGTTTCTAAGGCTTGAAAAATAAGGACAAATCTAAAGCTTGTTCAAAATTAATAAACTTACAAATACATTATAGAGAATAAGACCGTAGAGGAATATTACAAAACATGTAATTATATAGAGACATGAATCGGGATGCAAAACTGATCCAAACCAATAAAAAATGCTCTAGTATTTATTTTCCTGGTTGTGATTGATGCATTTGATTGGAAAAGTCATACCCTAACATCCCTTGAAAAAATAGTATAAGGTGACATCTCATAATCCAAGTCCTCCTCCTCAGTTTTTGGAAAAATAACATTTTTCCCTTCTCTTCCATTTGAAGTACCTGCCATATCACCTGTAAATAAATAATAAATCAACAATTAGGCAATGCATCCATACATATAAATTTTTATACAAAACTGTAACCATGTCGAGAAAATTATCAACACATGGTAAATCTAAATCCTCCACAACATTCCTAACCCTTTTCTTTCCTCTCTTACTTTTGATTTGAAAAAAAAGAAAAAAGCAATTTCTGATAGTAAAATAATTGAATTCAGAATGTGAGTGCACTAACGCTAAGGTCGAGTGTGGTTTCTTAACCTAACGGGTTTAGGTTCATGCAGGAACCGAAATTTAAGGAAAATGTGAGAGTGAGAAAAGAAAATGCAAGCGGCGATTGGGGAATACCTGATCGGAGCGTAAGAGAGGAGATTGTGAAGGCGCGTGGTCTACACTCGCTCCATGAACAAGAACATAAAAAAAATGAAACTAGGTTCCAATTACGAACAGAACTTGGAGGAGAAACAAGACAGAAGAGAAGAGAGTACTATTACCATTTTACGGTGCAGTAAAAAAGAGTTAAAGTGAAACTGATACGTGCGTGGGTACAAGTCAATTAGTCAAGTTTAGTTTGGTCGGTCCCATGCCATGCCATGCCGCCAACTATGATGTCTCTAATGCTAATGTTTTGTTTGGATGCGAAAACAAACCAGAATTATTATTTTTAAGGAAATGTTAACCGGTGGTGTCATCAAATAGTACAATTTGAAATGTATTCGTTCAAATTTTAAAAAGTGATGTTTTTAATTAAATTTAGTGAATATGCTAAGACAAGTGTCCTAAATTTTGAGTGTTTGTTAATATAATATTTAAAAATATGTATATGAATTTAAATAAATTATTTATTTTGTCGTATTATATTACGAAAGATTGAAGTGAATGCTGTTATAGAATAAATGCATTATATTAAATATTAATAAAAAATTATTTTATATTAAATATTTATTTTGTCGTATTGATAAATGTATTACATTTTTTTGAAAAAAAAAATTATTTGATTAAGTATAAAAATAGTAAGAAAAAATAGACGGTTTATAAAATTTCGTAAACACTTTTAAGGTGGGTATCTAACTCTAAAAGTAACTCTAATTAAAGTTAATTTGTTTAATAAGATGTCAATGGGGTAGCTGAGACTTCCGTTTTCCATTTTCATCGCTCGAAACGTCCTTTATCTTCATCCCTTCTCTGCTTCAAGGAGTTTCTGTCCCTGTCTCCATCCCCACAGTCTTTGCAAGGACCCCATTAAATTTAATGAAATTGGAAGTAAAAAATTTAAATTTACCGATAACATAAATGAAATTTTGTGATATTATTATTAATCTTATAACACGGTAAAAAAAACGTATAAAATAAATTTATACACATAATATGTGAAATAACGAGTAAATCTAACTCGAAAAATACTTGAATATATGTACAAAATATAATTTAATAAGTTATGAGTTGGCATTTCTAATTAACACTAATAAGACATTTTTTTTAAATAATACTTTTATTAATAAAAAACAAAAAAGCAATACAAATAGAATAAACTCAACCAATATTTAAATGCTATGATCCAACCATATAAATAATTTCACAATGGTCAAAGACAAAATAAGTCCATAGCTTTAAAAATTCAATTCGTTTAAGACATTAATATCTACGTTTTCATGAAATTTTAAAACTTAGAAATTTTCAACCAAGTTCAATTCAAAGCATATATTTTCTAAAATTCAAGTAAATTATTTTTTACCTCAAAATATAAAGAAATTTTTGACTATAAAGTCATATATATGTTATTAAGTATAGGATTGTTAAGTTAATATTAAAATATTGAATTATTAGATTTTTTAAATTTAATAAAGAGTAAAGGCCCATTTTGATTTAAAAGAAATTTTAGAGAATTAATTTAGTCTTTGAAAAAAATAAAAATATTTTTTAATTTCTAAAAAAGTAAATTGAATTAAATTATTCTATGAAAAATTTTAAAAACTTCAATTAAACCCCCAAAAAAATTAAAAACATATTTTAATTCTTAAAAAAAATTAATCGGAATAATCTAGTTATTGACTCAAGTTAAGAAAAAATAAACCTTAATGTTATCTCATTTAGATAAATCATAAGTTTAAGATAGAAATCATTTTAATTTCGTAGTGATAAATCATAAGCTTAAGATAGAAATTATTTTAATTTCGTAGTGGTATGCGATTTTGAAGTTGTGACTTGCACCGTCTATATCGTTTGTTTCTGCATTTTCTTTTTTATGCTCAAATTTTTCTTATTCGCCCTCACATTTTTGAAAGGGTGTTATCGTTCATACTGTTTCTGTTTTTAAGCTTATGATTTCATCTAATGTTCGTGAAAGATATTATAATTTAATTTGAATATTATTGACATTTTTTAAATTATATTATAATTTAGTAAAAAAAAATTGCATATATTAAATTATTTATTTAATTATTATTATAAATTATTTGTCTATTTTTAATTATTATTAAAGACTAATTATTCTTTTTTAATAGAAATTATGTTGGAAGAATTAAGTCCACGAATAATCAAACAACTTAGCAAAATAAACTCAATTTTATAATTGTGATTCACTAATTTGACTAAACTTATTTTTTTTAAAGACTAAAAATATTTTATTGTCCTCAAGAATTAAAATAGATCTTCAAGAATATCTCAAAAACCAAAATAAACATTTACTGTTTAATAAATAAAATGAATCGTTAAAAAGAATAACTATTAATCTAGAGTAAGTTAGTACTCACTCCTATTCTTATATAAAAAATAAGATAACATAAAAATCTTTCAATATAAATCCATTATATTTAATAAAATCTATTCATTTATGATTTACGTGTATATACCAACTTTAAATTAAAGAAAAATCAAAATAAAGGTATAATATTTAATAATTTTTTATCAGATTTATATAATGCAAACTTCCTGTTAGATTGAAATTTATAATATATATATATATATAATATTAATTTACTGAATTTATATGAATTTAAAATAATTTAATATTTTATTGATATTAATGAAAATTATCTTATGCGGTTTATCAAATTACGTAAATGATAAATTATTTTTATGATATGTTCATGACCATTAGTAGATACTGGCATATAAGAAAGTTAAATGAAAATAACCAAAAATAATTATACACTTAGTCAAAATAATTGAAGCGATCAGATGAAAATAATGTACAAAATAAAGATTAGGTAGAGGAAAAAACTTTATAACTGTATATTAAAAATGTATCTTAGAAGTGTATTAGACTAAACGTAATAGTAAGAAATTTTACGACATCATATTATTATGTAAAAAATAAATCAGATCTATTTTTTTACTAGTTAGTCAATCACAATGGTTCCAGCACAATCGTGTTGAAACATGGTGATGAAAGCCGTTGACGCAGAACAACACTGTGAGAATGAAGGTCACATGTGATCTAAACATGTTTACGAATCTCATTTTACTAAAACTCAGAAAATGTAAAACGTTTAAAATCAATAGTCTTCACTCTTAAAATATTTTGGAGATATTTTTGTCATCCTTCTTCAGACTTCACTAATATCCTAATTTCACTTTCTCTTTTTCGAATTCTTTCTCATTCAGACTATTGTCTATCATCAACATCATTAAGTTTCAGTTTTCGTTCTTTCTGACCTAACTGCGCTACCTCCATCTCCAAACACCACCAGCCTCTATTTTTCTCTCCAAACACCACCAGCCTCTATTTTTCTCTTTCTTCCTGTTTTTTTTTAGTTTTTCTTTTCTCTTGTTACTTCCTTCCTTCTTTTATTTCTTCCTTCTTTTATTTCTTTGATTTTTGTCTGCTTGTGTAATGTTTAAACTAGTGATAATGTTTGATCTAACATGACAATTGAATCTATTTATACTAAAGATGATAAGGTGAAGAAAAATAATGGAGAAAGGACGAAGAAGAATCCAGTATTGAAGATGATGATATTTAATATTTAAATGTATATTTTGATTAAAACTTAAATTTTTTTATTACTATTGATAAATATTTATGAATTTAAGACATTATTTAATTTTACATATTTATATAATATCATTCCTGTAATTTGTAGGGAAAAAATAGAGGCAATCTTAATATCTAGGGCTGACTACTATCCAAAATTAACTATCTAGTTTTGTATCATCGGTTTCTAAAAGTTCCAGAAAGACAAATTACGATAAATCAAAATCTGAACCCACGTAGAGTAACCAATGGGCAATTGCACCCTAACAGAGCACACCAATATGCCACCTCGGTAGTACAAAGCCACTATTCATCCAGGTCATTACCCAGAACTTGCACCATTTTTGGAATCCAATTATTAGGCATTCAAATGCCAATTATGATTTTAGAAATATTGGATGCTGTGTGGGATACATTCGATCTTTTGGATCACTTAAAACCCAAGAAACAGATTCATTATCACAATCTTAATGTTAAGCTTTCATTGATTCAATCATAAAACTAAAAACACATCACAATATGGCAGAATGGATATCACAAAAAGTAAAGCAGGAAGAAATAAACAACAAAAGGAGTGAAAGTTTTAGCATGTTTGACAACATAATGGATGAAAGCTGCAAAGTAGAAAACAACCTTGAGAATGACAGATGAAATATAAAGAGCCTTACACTAAATCATTTAAAGCTTTATGTATCAACACCGCTGGAAAGATCCATCCAACGGCATGGCCATGTATCAATCAAGTGAAAGCAACGTACAAATTTGAAAAGAAACCCAACTTCCCAATTGTGATACAATCAGACATATATCAATCCATCTTTCAATTAATTCAAAAATGGTCCCTTGATATACCCGGGAAAATTTAAGGATGAGGTCCAGTCTTGATGCAAGTGGTTCCTTCGCTTGCCTGTAGAGATCTTGAATCAAGTTGGATACTCCCAACCTTTAAAACACTAGGAGACTCAGAAAATCCATTAACTTTGACTTGCATAGAACCAACTGTGACAACATGAAATGGTTCTGTATCAGATGGTTTACTCTCTACCTGTTTTGGGGTAATAGCGACTGAACCAATCTTTAGGACAGAAGAAATATCTTGTCTGTCAACTTCACCATTCTGGGCCTTTTCATCTACAGATGTAGTGCCGGTGATATCGGAACTATTAACAATATGCTCAGCACTTGAAATTGAACACTGTTTTAAGCTACCAAGTTCATCAGCTGTCTTTGAATTATTCTCATCACTTACAGGAGGAATTTCAATAATGTAATTCAGCTTTCGAGGTGGCTCCAACGGTTGCACAGATAATGGACTTCCATAACCATAACCCTTGATTAGCAACTTAGCTTTCTCCTCCTGCATGACCTTCTGTCGATTTTCATAGTACATAAAGTCATCAAGCAAAGATGTCTTCAACGTATAATTCTTGAATATCTTCAGCATTTCCAGGCCCTTTCTATACATTATCTGGAAATGAGGAATGGGCAATTGATGGTCAAATTTATATTAACAGCAGGGAAAAAACTCACACCGAGCTGAAGACCTCCCAAGTCGACAAAGCAAAGACAAAATCCACATTTTTTTTTTCAGCTTATGCCAATTAAAAGATATACAAAATGAAAGAAAATATACCCACATTTACGTCATCAAAACAATCAAGGCAAGAAGTATGACAATTCAAAAGCATCTATACAACCAAATTGTTGGAATGTGAGTAGGCGTGTGGGGATCCACTAACCCAGTGTTTTTAGTAAGGTACATCATATTCACAAATTGGAACAATCATTTTCAACAGAGAAAACAGGTTAATGCACTTACTAAACTTACATATCAATTATAAACACTTACGCCACACTTATCAATTTTAATTGATAAAGAAACTTCTGAACAGAAAATTTATATACCTCTTGTGTGTCTCTGCTATTAGTTACAGGCTTGTACTCATTGTTCTCTAGTATAATGTGCCTAAAATTGGCATTTGGCACATCTTTTATGATGTGCCACTTTACAGGAAAACTCCCACTCCATTTATCTTGCTGCCAAAAGTCCATATCCTTATTTAAGTCAACAGGACCAACCATCTCAGCGACTCCACAAAACTGACCACTGGCATTAACCTACATTGAAAAAGAGGTCAGTACGACCAGTAGAAAGGAATAAGCTTAAACTTCAACATAAGTTTTAGATGTATAGGAAACCCACTGAAAAGAAAAGAAAGATAGGACAGCCTCCAGATTTTCCAGTGGTTTTTCTCCTAGCATCGTCATAAGCACTCTGCAGCTTCTTGTTTCCATGAGGCGTCGATGACCATACATTATATTTAACGCTTTTGTGCACATCATCCTCGCTGTATGATTTTATAACAAAAAACTTTGCAATTTCGTTGTCAATAGGGAAGTCATCCCTGTTATATTGATCAGTATAAATGATGTTCTCTTGTGTGTTGGCATCTCCTGACTTGGCTGTATAGGCCAGATTATGTTTTGGCCTACTAATTCTAGGGCCCCGATTTTGCTCACCCAATACATCACCACTTCTATTTACATCACTTGGCACTTTGGCAACATGAACCTTGGGCCTAAGTTTAGCAAATGCAGACTGTCCATTAGCATTTGATCCATAGTCAGAAAATCCATTACTCAAAGGAGCAGGTACTTTCAATTGATTACGATGGGACAAAACACTTCCATTGGTAATAGTATCTACAGGCGGGAACGATCCATCAGAACTTCTAGCCTACAAAACCACAAAACAGAAATATAGCTATTAAAACAAGTCATCAAATATCCACTGTATTCGAAGCATAAAAGACCTCTACAAAGTCCACAAACTAATAAACGTCTAGTCCTTCCCTACAAGTTTATCCTTTTCAAAAAAAAAAGAGGCAGTGCCACAGAAAAAGGTGGGATCCTTTTAACTTGCTAAAATATTGTCAACATGCAAGGATTGCCACCTAAATATGTCAAAAGCAAAAGTGGGCTTCACACAATGTTATCTGATGGCAGAAGGCAAAAACAATGCATATAAATACACCAATTCAGCCTATAGTGCCACCATGGCAGGCATCCCTTCACAAATTGCCAATGGCAATTGGCAAAAAAATCCGTCACCACAGCACCACCTTGGCATAATCAAATATAAATTCCAATATACCTCGAAAAGGGAAACTCATTACCTGATGGGAAGGTGATGAAGACAAATTAAGAAAACCACAATTGGAAACACTCCCATTTGTCAAATCTTTCTTTGACACAGCATTAGCTCTAGGTCCCTCAGATGCTCTGACAAAGGGACTTGTCTGATTTGATAATGGTTTTGAAGAGTTCCTAGTATAAGCACCAGAAGCTGAATTGAACTTATGTTTCAAACCTCTTCCATCAGGTCTACTGACAGAAGCACTGTTATCAAATAATGAGTCAACAGAACTATCAGGAAAATTTTCTTGTTGACCAAGAGGAATATAAGCTGGCGAAGAAATAGGGTTTTGATAATTGGGGAGGGAGTAATATTGCTGTGCTCCTCCAAATGAACTGTCAACTCCTATCATAGCACCTGGAATATAAGGATTGTATGGATTGTATGGAGACTGTGCAAATCCATAGTTAGGTGTGTAATATACATATGGCAAACTTTCATCTTGTGCACCCTGTCAAAGAAAGAAGCATTTAAATCAGCTGTCAACCCAGGATATGATACACAAACACATACGAGCAAAAAGATAACAAACTCACCGTGAACTGAATATCAGAACCATCTACACCAAAAAACCTATGGTGGTCCTCCCATTCAACGGGTGATTCAAATCCTGGCCACAGTAAATAGCAAGTGGTCAATACAATGAATATAAATTGTACTAGTTTATACTACATAAAATTATATTAATACATCATCAACCTCAAAGTGAAAAGGTAGAACGATTTTGGATTTACCTGTACAATAAAACCCATAATTGGTGGCAGCAGGGTAATACAAATTCTGATCAACAACAAACTCAGGGGCTCCTTCGTTAAACATATCTTGAAAGGTTTAAAATTCAAAATTAGGGCTTGTCAATTGTGAGTATAAATCAGCACCTTCAATCTGAAAGTCAAAGTACCGGTAAGAAAATTGATTGTCAGTTGTCACACAAACTTCTAGGTGACATGAAAGTGACCTAGAATACACTAATGCCAGGTTATCATATTAAAGGAGACCCAATGTATCAATAAGAAAAAAAAAATACAAGTTACAAATAAGCATTTGTATCTCTAGCTTCAGAAATATCATAAATGTCCATAGCAAGACTTCCACCACAGCATACAGCCACAGTACAAAATAAACAAACAATCCAAATAAAACTAAAATAAGAAAATCGCATTAGGAAGAAAGCAGGGCAAACAATCACAAAACAACTTCAAATCCAGGACTAATATAAAAACCCCCATCAAATTCAAAAGAGAGAACAAATTAACTAAACACAAACTCATCCCAAGAGAACGCATATTAAACCCGATACATTGTATAGACAGAACCAACAGAAGCTTCCTTCTATAAAGTAACCCTGTGTATAAAAAATGACAGCAAGTTGAGATTCTTAAAGAAACCTCACGCTAATGCTTCACAGTATTTAGTAGTATTCGAACTTCCTTAATATACTCACTGAAATGTTTGTAAGTTATGGCGAAAAATAAAAAACTACGAAATTTCAACACGGTTTGACTTTGATATAGATAAAACAGCTCAATAACTTACTTATTAAGAAAACAAATTAATCCATAAAAACAAAATCCCTTTCTTCCTTACCGTAGAAACCAATAAAATCCTTACTCAAACGCGTAAATATATAACCTAGCATGCAAGGGAAAAAGAAAATAACGCTACAACAACAACAAAAACTAATAGAGGATTGATTTATTTACCTGAAGAAAAAAAATAAAAAAAGGGAAGAAAAAATCAAGCTAGTGTTGTGAAGATAAGTCTGGTATTGAAATTAGAGAAGGAAGGAAGAGCGCTGTGGAACATTCTTATGGAGTTTCTAACCAAACCCTAACTATTAAAAGGGGGAAGAAATAGGAGAGAATAGAAAGTTTTTTTTAACCTTTGAAAAAGGCGGTTTTGGTGTTGGTTAAGAAATAAACCAAAATGAAAAATTGAATCAAGAGATAGAGAGAGAGGGAGACGTGCAGGGAGAGATTCCCACTTATTTATACCAAAGCTTTTCGTAATTTCATTTCTTTTTGTTACTTTGAAAATATTACCACTCTAAATTTGGAATTTAATTGATTAATTTACTCTGGCTTTGTACAACGTGAACGATAATGCTATTTTCATTTTCGAATTTAATTTTATAGCAAAAATAAAAAATAAGCGAAATTAATGATGAAATGGTGCATTGGGAAGATGCGAACGTCGCCGTTTAGGCTGCTTGCTCCCTACGCATGTTACGCAAACGCTGACATGTGAAGGATGAGTTTGAGAATTGTGTGGTTTACCGGTTATGCCCTTGGATCTTGGTTTTTAATCTAATCCACCACATTAGTTCCGACCAAGGGGGTAAATTAAGAATCATATAATTCAAACATTTTATTGATACACTAGCGATAAACTATGTTATCGCAAGGGCAACACACAGGTGATATTTTATAAGTGTTTACATCAAAATTTAAATTAAAAATTTCATTTTATTTATCAATAATATATATTTATTCAATAACTTTCATATTTTTAAATTTTTTTATTTATATTTATTATTAATAAATATTTCTCTTTTTTTTTTATGCATTAGTAATAAATATTAATTTTATAATTTTTATATTTATAACTTACAACATGCTTTTTTTATGTAATAGTCAAAAAATATTGTTTTTTTTTTATAG
>JBBPBS010000007.1:11494583-11533288 GCA_037974835.1 Cicer judaicum
ATATTACTTTTTTTGAAAATGAATATTATTAAAAGCATTGCAATATACAATATATTCACATTTCAATTATTTATCATTAATCAATTAATTTAATAAGTTATTATTCACACACTACCCAAATTTCCTCCATCTTTAATAAGTTATTTATCACTTCTTTCCTTCGTGCTTTTTCTTGTATTTTTATTAAATACATATTCTTATTATTATAATAACCTATATTATTGTGTATAATTAAAGTAGATACAAATATCTTGATTTAAATTATATTATGCTACAAAAAGAAAACTTATTTTAAATTAATCACTAATTTTATTTCATTAATATTTAAATAATTTTAATCAAAATAATGAAATGAGTCAACTTAGTTCAATTAACAGAAGAAAGAGAAAAAATAATCAATTTTGATAAATAGTTTGATTTTTATCAAAGTTGATTTAATCTGATGTACAATTTAATTCAAAATTCAATTCCTTGAGCCAACAAAAATCAAATTATCATCTCAATCATAAAACAGAACAAAAATCAAATTATCATTTCAACCACAAAACAGAAGAGAATCATTATCATACTTATAACTCTTGATTGATGGTAGTTAATTTTTGGATATTTTTAAACATTAATCCACAAGAATACACCTATATCGAGATGGTTCGGAGTAGAATTTGCCTCATAATTAATACATACGGGTACATACTACAGTAACGTAGAAATCCATGTTATACTCGAGTATCTATTGGAATTTGAAAATGAGTATAATTCAATGGTATCATAATAATACTTAAATCTATGAAGTTTGTAGGGAAGTCAAATAAATTTACACTGAGGCTGAAGAATGAGGCAGCTAAACGATCACAACAGACACACCAAAACTATTTTTCCGCAAGTTGCAAATAAACACCCCTACCAAACACCCTTTTCAACTCTCCAATTAAAAGGATGAATATATCCACAAATCAACGAGAAATGCAAACAACCAATACCCACTATTATGTGAAGAGCCACAGATATAACACCGAGCTATAAAATTAAGTTCAAAATTTTAATTTAACACTATTTTAACAACAATATCCAAATAATAAACTTCAATACACACCTCAGATGTTTATATTCTAACATAATTTAACAATCCAAACACAAACTTCAAGGGGTTGTAAAGTATATGAATCTTTATATTCAGCCAGAAAATTACCCCAAGACTGGATCAGTAACTTCCGAAAGTAAACTTACAAAAAGAAGCAGTCTGCAGAAGCTGCAAATAACAAAACCCAGCAAAAAGGATAGACTCCAACAAAAAAAAAGATTTTAATGGTAGATCCCATGGAGGTAGCCAGAAGTATGACGATCGCAGCGCAGAATCTATAACTCAAATCAGAAAAATAGTTCTACAAATACAATTTAGCTCCCTTACATGTCGGCTCAACTCTCAAATCTAAAATCTCAACCTGGTAAGTAACCCTTCTCTACTCAATTAAAAGAATAAATAAATATACAAATAAATGAGAAATAAAACTAACCAATACAAACTCCCCGACACGCCCCCCAAAAAATAACAATACCTGTTCCCTTGTACAAATAATTCAAAATCCTGACTTTTCTAGCGAATAATCTTAATTTACACCCAACACCAACAATGTAGAACATAAAACGTACTTCAGTATTGATGGAAATACAAACCATACTCGGGGAAGGCATTCAGAAAATTTGTGATGAGCTGCAAGGGAAAATCTTGTTCTTGTATAAGCACATGGTGGTATTTGTCTATCAAGGACAACACAACCTTTTGCTCATCAACGGCAAGTAATTGACCTGTGAGCATATCATGACAACAATATATGGATTAAATGGTACAGTTTTCCATCTTCAATCAAGTTGTCAATAAGCAACCGTAAACTAAACCTGAGAGACACTGATAGCAAATAAAGCTGGAACTGAAAATCCCAACATACCAAATCATTTTGTCAACATCATTAATTTCAGAAAATAATATTAAAAAATGAACTAGTCTGACTGAGATTCAACAACCTCGAGATTAATTACAACAATGCAAGATACAACTAATACTTAATGGAGATGATGCAAGTACCAAATAGCAAAATAGGAGATTCGTGAATATACATGAAAGGCTTACCTAATTCCATATCCAGTTCTTGATCTTCAACATCCCCCTCTTCCATAATAACTGAACCATTTTCCAACGCCCCTGCAGCTTTAGCATACCTATCGAGAAATTCTTCTTCTGTTTCTTCATACTCCTCAACCTCAGAGTCCTAATTTAAACAAACCAACAAGATTAAGATAAGAACTGTTACAAAGAAATAAATTGAATAAGCAAGAGAACGGGTTAACCGCAACACCTTGTAGGCAAAAAGCGATACAAGTTTATGAAAACAATAAACAATTATATACATGAAAAAACTGCAAAGATCAACCTCATCATCATAATCTTCAGAGTCGTCATCGCCACTGTCTTCGTCCTCATCGTCGTCGTCGTTTTCAGACTCTTCGGCTTCTTCTTCATCTCCTTTTTCATCCTGTAATTCTTTCAACTGAGTGGATACCTCCATCAGTGAAGCAAAGCAGTTATGAATTGAATCACCGTGTGACTTCCCTTGTTTCAGAAGCTGCTCAATCAATCGCGCCAGTGTGATCACTAAAATTCACCCAATAGATAAAAATGGATTGTTAAAAAAGCAGTTTCAACTGTTTGACTGTGTTTATTTGTAAATTAAAAAAAAAAAAAAACATAACACAATACCACCAAACTTTTAGAACTTTGGATGAACCACCCTTCAAACAACTTGCAGTTAAAAATTCAATTATGTGCAAAGAAAATGAATTCAATGGAAACTAGTGTCCCCAATCAAGGCGTATGTGACTAGATAAGTTTGCACTTCAACATTTAGTTTCAGCACAACTACAGCAAGAATAGCAGAGACTTAAATTGCTTAACAAAAGAATTTGGAGGATAAATCTGGAAACTTCAACATTTGGTTTCAGCACAACTACAGCAAGAATAGCAGAGACTTAAATTGCTTAACAATAGAATTTGGAGGATAAATCTGGCAGGTAGAAGGACGACCAATGGAAGCATACAATCAAAATAATCAATAATCAAGCATTTACTATACAGAAAAAAGATAAATAAATATTCTGTAATTAGTAACTGCAGAAAGCAGACACTTACCCATTAACTTCATCTCAGACTCTGTTGTAAGACCGGCAGCCTCAAAGGAGCTATCGGATACATGACACAACGCAGATGCCCAAATTGTGATGCCGCCCTCTTCACTTTTTTCCATAATACCTTCTATAATTTCAGGATAACATAAATAGCATGAAGATATAGCAAGCAATAGAGGCTTCCAGAGTGAATCGGGAGTGCTTCGAACTTCAACAAAGCGAGAGAAGGCTGCCCGACTAAAAGCAATAGCCAATGACTGCTTTACACCTTCGGTTTCAAGTGAGTAGGTTGGACAATGTAGTAATGTATGAACACATGAACAAGCTCTATATGTTGCAGAAGGATATTGCTTGATGGCCTCACTTACAAAAGTGCCAATTCCTTCTACAATTGAACGTTCAGGCACAGGTGGAGCTGGAGGGGGTGGAGTCTCTCTTACAAGGAAGTTTTTCAGCCTGTATGAGCGATCTAAATTCACAATTTCCTTAATCACATCAAAAATTGACAAATCTTCTGATTCCTCCCATGCATGCCACTCTGCAATCATTTCTGCCCAAACTGAGAGCAGCTCTGACACTTTAAGCTCCTGAATTATGTGATTTCCATCAACAGATAACATGACAGAACGCAGTAAAGTTGACAGATCTTCTACGCATGATGAAGTCGGAAAATTCTGATCTTGTTCATCCTAATTAAATTCAAGAAAACACTTCTGAAAAATGAGCATGGAATATATTTAATAGGATGTAAGATTACATTAAAGGCAATCAACTAATATCTGAAAGCAAAAGGGCTAATTAGCACAAAAATTTGAATGTACAGCATATAGGATCTCAATTAGATGTGCAAGTAGTCAAGACACATTATTGCCACAGCCGCTGTAAAATATTTGAGGAAGAGAATGAATTCCCCCTGACTAGTGATATCATCACAAGTCTTGTTTCAAGAAACCCATTCAAACTCTCTTCCCGCCCTCCTCTTCAGAGTAAAACTCATACGAAAATCAATTATCAATTTAGAACGGCACTCAAACTAACCTGTGTGCATATAGGTGTAAGCCAAACCTGCTGCAACAGTGCAGCAAAAGCTTTGCCAATTGTCGCCTGATCTGCAACCCATTTTTCCTGAACGCTATTTGACTCGGATACTTCAGGCCTCGAGTCTTCCCAAGTCTGACCCATAACTGCCAGAGCAGCAATTCCACGCTCAACCACCTATTGAAGATACATACTCAGATCATAAGTAGTAATTGTGTTACCTAAACATAATGAACCGGTGACAATTTCAGCATTGTAAAAATTAAATAAGCATGAGGTCATTAAACAAAGCAACTGAACAAAATAACAAGGTAGAATGTGCTCAAAGTCACTATTGAGGCAACATTTTACATTATATTGGAATTGTATACAGATTGAGCCATTTAGCACATGAAGATGTAAAGAAAAGTAGGAAAAATATAATGTTATTTGAATTGTTATAGCTTCCAAAAATGCAAAGCACTTGTATTTAGATAACGATATGCCACAGACTTGGGTACTATGGGGTGCTCAAGTCCCACATCAAGTAGCAGGAGGTGCTCAGGAAAGTATTTAAATGGCTTGATTATCTGCTCATGATAGCTAGCTTATAAAGGAGGGTTCCCCAAGTTCTTATCAAATTTACCTAGAGCTGGTTGTCAGTGTCTAGGGAAGGGCTACCAACGGAAGAGACCAAAAAAAGGTCTAGTTAAGCGTTATAGACTGCAGTTATCGACATCAGCTCTTAGGGACAGTTCTATGTCAGAGACTCGAGTATTATGGGGTGCTCAGACCCCACATTGAGTAGTAAGAGATGCTCCGACTCATTATAATTGTCTAATTTACAATTTTTTTCTCAGATTATGTGATTTTATATTATCCATAAGTATTAATTACCTTTTCCCACTAATATACTCATATTTATTGTATTTCAACCTACCTAACTACTCCACTAACTACTATTAATAAAGGTAATTTAGTAAATTAACTCATTTTATCATTAAAATCATCACAAGTTACACAACTAATCATTTTCTTAATAATTGTGCACATTGCACAATTCAAACAAGATACTTATAATGAGACAGAGGGAGTAGCTTTGAAAGGAGGGGTCCCGAAGTGTTTGAATGTTTCTCAACATATTGCAACAAAACCTCAATACAAAGTTTTATATATTCAACATAATCAGATTTAATTTGTTATTATGAGATGAAATTTTTTTATGAAACATCTGATATAAATTATTACTGATCAATTAAAAAAAAAGAAAGATCAATACATACCTGAGGCCAAGGCTCCAGATCGGAAATTAACCACTTTGAGACTGAACCCACTAGAGAAGGGATGATGTGTGGGATATGGACTGCAACTTTCTCATCTCCAACTTCCATGATAGAACTGAGAAGCTGAAATAAAATGGAGCTATCATTCTCATCATTTCCAATGTTGGTAACTATAACTTGGAGAAGGGGTAGAAAATCGGGGGGCATGTAGTCATTCTGAAAAGAAAAGACCAGGTCAGTGAAAAAGGAAAAGAAATAACAATGTCCTAATGGCAAAAGATCAGAGAACTAAAAGCTCACATCAAGCAGTGTAGTTATTGCCCCAGCAGCAGAAACCCGCACAGGATAGCAAGAAGTATCCTGCTTATCCGGCATAACCAATGCCAGAAGTAATTGAGAATATACATCAGCACTCATCTCCTGCAATGACGAACAAGGTAGGAAATCAAGTTGGGATCACCTCAGAATGTGTTCAAGATTATATCACAACTATTACATGAAACCATATTGGAATCCCATATTGCATGAGTATTGCGTTTGTCTTACCTCTGGTAGACAGGGGCCTAGCTCTCCAAGTACCCAGTTTGCACTTGCAATGAGGTGTGGTACAGAAACAGCTACTGTATATAGTGGCAAAATCCGTGTCCGAATCAGAATTGTCACATATCCAGATTCTTGCTCTCTCAAAAACTGTATAAGAAATGAGCTTTTAAAATTTCTATTTGAAAATTTACCATCGAAAAACTTAGGGATTTTACAACAAAAGGTGAAATGTCCTCACATCTTGCAGACCTCCATATGCCATCAGCACACCAAAGTAACTGCCATAGTTGATGTAACAAGAATAATTTGATAAAAATTCATGCAACAAAATTTATTAATAAGAATACCAATTAAATCACTATATACAGGAATAAGGCACTGCTTCTAAAATGTAACATGATACCAACAATAAGTACAAGAGGAAAGATTAAAGAAAACCAAAAAACGAAAATTAAATAAGCTCTATATAGTGCAAATGAAACATACACCATAAAAACCTTGTCCCCTTCAATCAGGAATACTTTTCTAAGAACACAAACTAAAGATATGATCACACAAGAAAAGCATAAGGCATCAAATGGGTATAAATTCACCAAGATTATAAGTTCAACGGATTAAATTCAGCTAACAAATCCCTTAATAGCTGATAAAAAATATAGGGCAAACAATTCAGTTTTTCACATTTACATTGCTGTTTGGCAAATAGGTGTCAACATCTGATATGCAATAGATCTTTAAAATAAAATTTGCAACTAATTTAGCATGCATAAAAACTCACTCATTCAGGATTTTTTTTTTAGACATGTTGGAATCAGAAGGCATAGGAAACTTGGACAAAAAAGGAAGCACCAACAACTCCCCCATAGAACGGCGCTGATTGCTTCTTTTGTTCTTTTGACCCTTTTTACGTTTCGCTGAAGCTGATAAACTGTCAATTGAAGTCTCCATAGGTGGCCCCTGCAAAAGTTAATGATAACATGAACTATGGTAATAACCAAGGGACATAGCTCAATGAATTTATATTAAAACAAGAAGTAACCTTTGACATTGAAATAACACCAAGTAAGTTTACTGCACTTTTTCTGGCAGTGAATAAATCCTCCCTCCATCCACAAATTTCGTCCTGAATAAAAAAATTTGGTCAGAAATTACTACAAAATAGGTAAAACAATAACCAAAAAAAAAAAATCATACTATATCGGAAGGAAGATTCTTTCGTATGTACTCATCGGCATCTTCTTCCCACTCTGATACATCCTATGCATTACATTTCCACAAAACATTAATGAGAAAAGGTCTCTTGAGGAAAAAAGTCCATCCCTGTTACTTCTTTGAAATAAATTCTGACCTTCTCATTCATTATCAATGCTGGGAAGATAGCAGATTCCAATAAAGTTGTAAAATGTGGAGAAACTAACCGCCATCCCTGTTTTAATTGAAATATAACATTTTTAAAGGCATATTCTGAAGAATGTGTTAATTACAAAATTCAAAGCATCCTAACAATCAAAACTGAAATTAAAAATAAATTACACGGAAATAAAACAGAAAAAACCTACAGGGCCAGTTTCCAGGACATTTGAAATAACATCAAAACCTAGGGACAGAATCCTCTCTAACAGGAAAGGAAGTCTCTGCAAAAGGAATATGACTGTTTAGATTTTCAAACATCGAAAAATAAGATATAAGAAGTATACGCATTAAATCAAGGTAAAGAATAGATAATAGAAGATTTGGAAGCCATGTGAAAAATGAATACAGGAAGTAAATAAAAATGGTAAGCTGAGACAAAAATAAAGGAAGGGTATTCACAAAAAATTTGGTAGTCAAGTGCTGGAAATAAAAAGCATAACCATTGTTCAAGTCAACTACTAATCAGTTATTAAGAACAAAAATTAAGGACATTATCTTACACTGGTATTTTTGCTAAATTTGACTATGTTTAGAGCACAATTTATAATATCTGGCATCAACCTGAAAATGGAGATATATTTATTTATACAATATCAATTATTTTTACATCCAAAAATTTAAAATATTTAGAAACTATATTACTTGTCAGAATGTTTCCTGTGACGGGTGACAAGAGAAGAGAAAATGAGCAGACTTCTTTTTCCAGACTTCAACCTTGTCAAATATACATCTTCTTGAGTGACCGAACAATCAAAGCTCAGAGAACTCAAAATACTCACTAGATCCTGACTTAACGAAGGAAGTAGAGGAGCTAAACTTGATGGCATGTAGGACTTTACCTGAAAGTAAAATATAAAAAATCAAATTAAAAATATGTCTAGTTAATAGTGAGATACAAAAGAATTTAGCATATGCATCAAAATACGAAAATCAAATGTTACAATAGTTGACAGTTTTCATTTTCACAAGAATAATGAACTTTTTAAATACAATTTTAGCAGTGACTTAAACACGATGATATCAAAAACAGAAAAAAATGCAGCACCAACTGACACCTATTAATATGCCATGCTAACAAGTGTCCCAAGGACACTTGTTAAGGGGACCAAAAAGGAAATAAAAAATAACTTGAGTGGAAAATCACACCTTTTACCATTCCAAAGTATGAATTACACAAATTCCAATACATTTTTTTTTACATTTAGACTCTTAACATTTAACTTATCTTTTAGGGAACTTGTTAGCATTTACCTTATTTTTATGGCTATCCCAAGTCTTAGAAAAACACAGCTGTTGGAAGATCAAATAAGAGAAAACTAAATGTCTAAAACATTTAAGAATTCAACTGAATATATTTTAAACATAGGAACCAAATTGAGAAATACTACTTTCAAGGACAGTAAAAGCAGCTTACATTACTCATCAAACAAATGGTGAGATTTCCATCACAATTTCACTCACATATATAATAAAAGGAAAGCATATGTCTTCTTCGGTCATAATGAACTCTGCAGAGCTATGCATGCAGATAGTGGGAATTTGTCAGAGAATAGTAAATAGTGTATTGTGTGTTATTGAGCTGGGCTATCACTTCTATACACTTTAGTTTTGATTGAGAGAGACATTCCCAGAGTAGTAAAAATTCAAAAAACTATTTTCTTTGAAAGCCAACATGCAATATTGACAATGGCTTGTGTGCAAAAACTTTGGGAAGAGTTTGCATTGAGACTCCAGAAAATGCCAATTGAAGGTTATGAGCAAAAAAACTAACAATGTGGGTTATTACACATTAATAACAAAAACTATACCTCAAGAGGATAAACATCACAAACAATGCAACCGGAAGATAACAGAAAAATGTTGTTTTGATGACATCATTTAAATTCTACATTTAAAGCTTCACCGTGATTGAACATTTTCATATCAATGCTGATACGTCAAACCATTACTTACTAAATATAGATTTATGCACGTCAATTACCGGCATGTCAAACCATTACTTACTGCAAAATGTAGGCATTTGCATATAGTGAGGATGGCTTTCTCAATTTCTATTTCTGCTCCTTCGTTGTTTGCTAAGGCCTGATCCATGCATCATAAAATCAATCAGAAATGAAATTCTGAATAAATGGCGAGTAAAACAAAAAATAAAACACAATAC
This sequence comes from Cicer judaicum, assembly GCA_037974835.1. NCBI lineage: Eukaryota > Viridiplantae > Streptophyta > Magnoliopsida > Fabales > Fabaceae > Cicer > Cicer judaicum. The sequence goes on from JBBPBS010000007.1 coordinate 11,504,181, forward strand.
CTTTCCAACAAATTGATGAAATACAATAAACAAAGGTACAAGAATTTCATTTGCTATGAGCTCCAACTGTGGTGGTACTGGCTCCTTCACAATTTTGGGATTCAAAAAATACTGCAGAAAAGAGTGCATTTCAGATATAAGGCAAAGCAAGTAATGTATAATTACCCCAATATCATCTCCACGAATTATACAAACAATATGAATTTTACCAATCTCTTTTATTTATCAAAAAGGAAGTTTTATACAGCTCAATCATTATACAAAGGTTTTACACAAATTGTTTAATTGTAAAAGAAAAACATTCATTTCACAATAAAAGAGCATCATGATAAATTGCATTCAATAACAGAAATTTCCAAACTATCTAAAGCAAGTGATGTTAAATAGCAGCTATAGCTGCTACTACACCAGAATTTGAACAAATCATTATTGTTCCGTGATACAATATTTACTGCAAAATATATTTTCAAATATCAACTACAGTGGCCATATAACACTATTGCATGGAGGAATTTGAGAGATGCAATCAGCAATTGACAACTTCGTCATAGGCACGAACTTTGAAATTTGAATACCTGAAAGGGTCTGAGAAGCGCATGAAGAACAATAAGTGCATTGATGGTATTCCATGTGGAGTTTGATCCATTGATAAGATGGCTATTTTGAATAGCAGATTTTAAATTAGGCACAAGTTCCGGCCACAAACTCTGTTTCACAAAATCCGCAGAAACAACAATTCGAAACTGCCAAATCGAAACAATTCAGATGCATAAGCAAATTATTCAAACCACGGATCACAGATGAAACACAAAAAATTGGAAACCATAAAAATAAAAAAAGAGCAATAATAATAATAATAAACCAACCACTTCGACTAAAATCTTGAGAACGGGAAATTCAACTTGAAGCAAAGTTTGCATCAACTGGTCCTTGAACTCCTTGCTCACATTCGATGGTGTGGCGCCACTGATATCAACGTTGCGGCGCGTGAGGTTTTTGAGATACGTAGCAGCAGCAATTTTCTGACCTTGATTTTCTCCTCCTGTTAAGAATAGCAGCGAAAGATGAATGTTAGGGGGAAAAAAAGAGTTGAAGATTGTGGAGGATTAAGAAATGGAAATTACCAGTGGAAATGGAGAGGAGATGGAAGGGGAATCGATGAGTGAGGGAAAGGCGATCGAGCTCATAGGTGGAGGTATGAACGGCAGTGGCGTCTGGGCTGATTGTTTGGTTGAGAAGGTGAGCGATTTGAGTAAGATCCGCCATGTCAATGAGAGCTACTCCTCACAGTCCAGAAACCCTAGTTTCAGTCAAACGTCTTGGCGGGAAGGGAATCTAACCCACCATATATATCATGATTTTTTTGGTGGGAAGTATATATTTCATGTTTTATAAAAATTAAAAAAGGTTGTATATGAGATTTTTGGGATAACAAAAAATCAAATTCAAAAAACGAAGAGTTGGAGATGCGGGGGATCGAACCCCGTGCCTCTCGCATGCAAAGCGAGCGCTCTACCATTTGAGCTACATCCCCATTTTGAAATGATTGTCTCTTGATGTAATTAGTTAACGTTTCGTTGAAAGGTAAACAAGCACGTTTTCTTTTTTGTAGTCATCTGATATGAACTTTGTCCAACTGTAAGCATGTAATAGCCTTATGAACTAGCAAGGATAGTACTAACTACTAACAACAACAAAAAATGTTGTGACACAGGTCTTGGCTTCGTGATCACTTTTCATATGCTCCTCCAAGTCTTCAATCCTCTAGGAGGACAAAGAAAAATAAAAAATAGAATATGAGATGGATGTGAGCTTCCAATCCACTTAAACAATACAGATCTGCTTGAAACTCAAGAACAAAGGTTTGGGTTTTTAGTCCAGTGGTGGAGTGTAAGTTTTTAATGCAGTTTAGTAGAGGTGAAATCATTCGATTAGTATCCTAATTTAATCTATGGCCAAAATAATCGTTGATTAAATTGTACCCACATTAACGTTAAACTCCAAATTTGAATTTTAGATGTAACTCATTATTGTGGTTCACAATCTGTTGTGTAGTTATAACTTATAGATCAAATTCAGTTAAATATTTTCTCACATTTCTTCTCCCATGATGCAAATTTGCAAGAAGTTCGAACCAAGCATTGCAATTTCGATCAACACAATTTCTCTAACAAATAATGTTGCAAAATAGAAAAGTACTCGCCATTCCCGCAGTGGTTGTAGTGACCTCCTACCGTTGAGTTGAGGGTGAAGCAGCAGGAAACATAGTATAAACATAAACATCAATTTAAATGCAATCTACTAGTTGACGTATGCTCTAATTATGTTATAGAATATTTGTCCATTTGTCATGCTCATTGTGAACATGTAATAAAACCAAAAAGATAAAGACTAAAGAGTGTACAATTCTGAAAGAAGTACATTATCACATAACACACAACTACACAACTACACAAACTCTGCCCACAGACAAAAGGAGTAGAACACAACTAAACTTAAAACTGATGTCAAATTAGCCCCATCACCGTGTGAACGAAAACTACAAGTAGCAAAACCAATAGGTGTCTTGTCCAAGGAGCATTGCTCATTCCTTCTGATATCATGCCTCCACTATCTGAGCCTGAGATACGAAACACAACATTAACTAAAAAAATTTGATTCAAATTATTTAAAAAAATTAAAAGAAAAAAAAAAAACTACTTCAAAATCATTTTTTCTTATAACGAAACAAAAAAATAATCAAAATAGGTATAGGTAATTTAATTTAAAAAATATATTTTTATAACCAATTTCATGTGAACTAACACCGTGTGATCAAAATTTCAAAATAGAAACAAAGTTGCTTACCACATTCCCTTGTTGAATTATTGAAACTTGAGCAAAGACAAACAAGGCCTTCAGTATCAGTATCAAACCCGCAACTCCCACCAGATTCTCTACAACTTTCACATCCAACATCTGGCACACTAAAAGAAAGTTTAATCCCATAAACCCAATCCAAAGGACCAACACCCTTCAACTTATCACTATTAAACACACTAGTATAATGTGTACAGTCCAAAATATTCATACTCATAAACTTCAAAGTATTATAATTCGTGAAACAACACGGTGGAGAAGAAGAAGAAGAAGAAGAAGAAGAAGAAGAAAAACTACTACTACTACTATTTGTCCACAAATTGAACACCCTAAAAGCATTACAGCCACCATAAAGCTCTTCACACGTGTGACCTTCGAAGTTAAAACAGAGATATTTGTAATGGTTGAGAACAGGGGAATCAACAGAGCAATTTAAAAGAACGAAAACAGTGTCCTGTGATGGAGGGATAATAGCGGTTTGAATATCTGTCATGAGGAAATCGTGATGAGGTTGAAGAATGGAACATGTTGACATTGATGGGTCGTAGAGAACCATGTTTTTTTTGTTGTAGTCGATGGATTGGACTTTGTAAGAACCAGAAGGTGTTTGAAAGAATAGGTCATTTGTGGCTGAGCAGTTGAACATGTTTCGGAATTGTGGGGCCCCACAACCGTCTTCTAAGGCGAACGGGTAGTTTATGGGAATGATGCCGCATGAGGTTTTGCAGAGAGAGAGTGTGTGAATGGGAATGGGTTGAAGTTGTAGATAGAATGTTAGTATGAGAAGTTTGATGATGGTGAATGGTGGTAGAAGCTGCATGCTTCAAAACTTTGAATTTTTAGCAGAGAAACACAAACAAACTAAACTAGTGTAGAATGGATTTGTCCTTTAACATATCAAGTGTAGAATGTCTGGCCTAACAGCACGTAGTTGAATGGATCTCAGATAAATTGTCGCACCATCTATTTTTTATATTAATATAACTAATTCTTGTAAAATTAGTATACTTTTTACTTACAAACACATTTTTTGGACTATATTTCATTCATCCAACATCAGTTGTCAGGGCTTAAAAATATTAAAGATAGTCCAACTCAAAATATTGGTCATTAGTTGAGAGCATATAACACATTAAAAAATCAAAATATTGGAGGTTGTTTAATTTAAACCCAAAAAATTTAAAAATAAATATTATATTTTTAATTTTATAAATTGAAAATACCAAATTTAAACTTAGATAGAGATGTATGCAAGAGCATATACTCCAACGGTAGGGAGCTGGATGCGGTATTAAGAATGGGGCAAGGTTAAAAGGTGAGTGACTTTGGGATGCTGATTTTACAGAAAAAGTGAAGTCTATAAAAAATGGGCGTAAATTACTCGAGCATAGGTTTGAATAGCTTTTTGAAGTTTGGAATGGCACAGGCTGGTGTGCTTGATGTGTGGGATCCACATGTTGAAAATTTGAAGAAAAGTGAATGGTTGTGACCCGTTATCGAAGTTTTATTGGAATGCGTTGCCGCTCGAAATATATATGCACTGCAACACGCTCAGTTCCACACCCTTTGACATTTTTTCATTCGGTTTCACACGAGTAAATCAAAAACAAGAACGGGATATAGGCATTTTATTTATTTATTTAAATAACGCACATTTAAAAATAAAAAATCAATATAACTCACATTCAAATTTAAATATCACTTTACTTTTGTATAAAATATCAACTTAATGTGTCTTTGACACACTAGTGAGAGCCCGTCTTTGAAAATCAGACCTTGTAAAGGATTTCAGTTTTTCAAATAATAACCTTGCCTCGATATATATATTTTTTAAATTAAAGATACTTACCCTTTGAAAGGGCGGTTTTGTACTATATGTTACAATTCTAAATAAAAATTATAAAATAAAAGAAAAATTATCTATTATGATTTTAGACAATGCAGTCAAACTCAAAGTACCGTTTGCTCTATTAGTTTGTTGCCTTGTTAAAATTATAGTTGTCAATTTAACAAATTCTCTAATTATTGGCCCCAGCCCATATTTTGAATGGGTCAACAAAATTAATAATTTAAAATGCCTCTAAAAATAAAGCGCCCTAAACTAAAAGTTCCTTAAAAATTTGGGAGCCTATAGGCCCACTTTTTTAAAAAAAGAATCGTTTTACTTTTTTTCGATAAAAAATGTTCGATTTTTTTTTGATAAAAATTTCTGACTTTTTTTGATAAAAAATTTTTGATTTTTTTCGATAAAAAATGTCCGATTTTTTCGATAAAAAATGTCCGATTTTTTTCGATAAAAAATGTCCGATTTTTTTCGACAAAAAATATCTGACTTTTTTTTGATAAAAAATTTTCAATTTTTTTCGATAAAAATTTTTAAAATTAATAAAATATTGGGGCCTATGGGCCCTTAGGCCCCATGAAATAATGGACCAAAATGAATAAGCCCTTTAAAAAATTATTTTAATAGGAAGCTTAATAATAAAAGAAAAAAAATAAAAAGACCTTGTAGTTTAGGGATTTTTTGACAGCTCGTGTTAAAATTAGACTATAACTAATACGAGAGTCGATGATAGTCTGACAACCATTAAATATCGTTCTCAACTTATTTTAATAGACAATGTCACTAAAAATTATATTTACAATTCTCTTACAACCATTAAATATTGTTTTCCACTAAATATTATATTTACAACTATTAGAAAATTGTTTATGTATATCTTATTTTCGTGACTAACTCAAAAAAAACGGAGACAAATGTTGCCTCCTACTCACCTCTCATATTCATGGAAGAGAACACATGATGATTTGTTTATACTACTAGTTTATGTATATATATATATATATATATATATATACTACCATAGCTATATTTTTTTATTTAATATTAAATAAAATATTTTAGACTTTTTTATTCGTTTTTGTATATATATTTATTGTAATTTAAACTTGTTATTCATTTAATTTATAAAACGTTTGTGTATTATTTATTTTCCTCCTCTCTTTGTCTTTCTCTCTTTTATGTTTATTAACAAGATTGTCTTTAAAACAAATTTCAACGCCAAGATACAGCTGTTGAAAGAGTGCACATTCAGACGATGCACTTGAGGATATTTGAGAAGATGGTTGTTACCAATACCATCTTAAGTAGATAATTTTGAAATAAATTTAAAAATGGAGAAAAGTTATTTAAAGGCTGAGATTAAAAATTTGAAATCCGATAAAAACATGTGAGAACAAAAATTAAGAGAATAGACACGTATGGTCCGTATGGCAAAATAAATAAAAAGCTTAGTTTGTAGTTTTTAAGCCATAACACATATTTAATAACAATTATTTACAAATTTATAGAGTTTTTTTATAAAATAATTTATAAATTTATAGTTTACCGTTTTCTTCTTCAAAATTTATTTATATTATCATAATTAAATATTTTTTATTCTTTATGATCTATTATTTATAATTTAAATTATTCTTTATCGTTGTTTTAAATAAATGTAGTATGAATTATGACATTGATTTCCTCGGGATTTATTTAAAATCTTCTGTAATAAAAATCATCAACCAACAATGTAATTAATTTATTATTAAATGTAATATATTTTTCGCTGAATTTCATCAATAATTATATATTATTTATTTATTTATTTATTTCATCACTTATTTTGCTATCAACCAAAAGTACTATTTGGTTGTGACAATCAAATACGAAACAGAACAAAAGACTATTTCTTTTTGGCCTCCATTGTTTGTGTTAAGGTTACAAGAATGTGAAGGGGGAAAAGAAAACCAAATATCAATTTAAATTTTTAAAAATAATTCAATAATAAAGTGAAAATGTAAATATTAATAATTGAATTTTAAAATTATGTATGATTTTGTCACATGAGTAATACTGTAACTTATATGATCTAAAAATATAAAAAATAAATTGATATAGAATATTAAAAAATTAAATTATTACTACACAATAAAAAATATGAATGTCAATTTAATTTTTTTTAACACTAATTATATATTTTTTACATAGTTAATCTTGTCATTTGCATGTAATAAATGTCATATCTCTATTTATCTTGTCTAATATATATAATATAATTAATCAGTTGGACTCATTTTTATAATAAAAAACTAAATGATTTATTAGTAATAACAATTAATTTTTAAAATGATTCAATTTTTTGTATAACTTTTTGTTAATTTAAAAATATTACAGAATAGTTTATGAAAAAATGTTATATTTTACCAGGATAAATTTTGTCATTTAAATAATATTATTTTGTGCACGTCAAATTAATGATACAATAAATTTTATTTTATCTACATCCTATTGTGTTCTTATTAAACTCTCTGTCACATTACATCTCTATCATAATCTATACACTAAACAAATTATTAGTTCTATATTCCATTAGGTTATATATATATGAATCAGGTGTTTGTGACCATTCATTTGTGTGTGTTTTAACATTATTATATAATTATTGTCTATGTCATAATGATTTTTTAATATCAACCTCAACAATGTAAATGTAAATGTAATTGTGTATAACATTAAATTTGTGAATTCTACCTATATTAACTTTTAATCAAACAATGGATTTAAAAAAATATTTACCCGACATATTATTATCATTATATACATAAAATTATTTGGTTGTGATTTGATTTCCTAATTTTTAATATGATTAAATAATTAAATTATTTAATTTGTGATATGTCAAAAAATTATTCAATTTTTTTTATATGAGAATAGATGGTAAATTATTTAATTTATTAGTTTCTATTAAATTAACTCTAAAAAAACAATTATATTATTTAAATTAATGAAATTATCCTTATACAATATGTTGACATCTTATTTTAAATTCGAATATAATACATTACAGTTATATGAATTAAGTACAGTAATTTCTCTTTTTTATAAGACAAAGAAAAAACAATGAAATAAATTTAAGTTAATTTTCTTAATTGTACATGGTATTAGTTTAATATTTTAGTAAAAAATACATAATTTATTAATTCCAAATTTAATTTAGTTCAGATATTTAGTTTACTTTAACTAAATCATTAATAATCTGGTTGGTTAGCATTAAAAAACAATTAATCTGGTTTCATATATCAACCAAGTGTTTTTTTTCTTTTCACATGCTACTGGCTGGTTCCACCCGAAGATTGTAGTTACTAATTTATATCACGAAAGTCTATCATGGAAACTCTGAGCCATCCGAAAATTACCCATTAAAGTCCTTTTTGTTTTATTTGAATAAATAAAATTTAATGTATTTTATTTTGTTTTTTTGTATTTTTATGTTATTTTATTATACTGATGCGATATTTTTGTTTATAATTATTTTAACTTTTTATTTTGTTGTAATATTTATATAATTTAAATTGACAAAACATCAACTTCAGCCTACTACATATTTAGCAAAATGATTTTGATGTATTTAAAATTGTAATTTAAAAAATATGGATGTATGAATATTTAAAATATTTTAATTTTGTCATAAAAATCTAATCATATTATAGGTATTTTATATACTATTAACCTATATACCATTTTATCTGTAGATTGATCATATAATTAATTAATGTATTTAAATGATTTTTATTATTTTATAATTTACTTGATAATAAATAAATAATTAAAATATATCTATATAATTTTATATTTTAAAAATATTTATTATATTATTTAAAATTTATGATATTGTTATTTTGAGTTAAAATTTTATTTAAAAAATTATTAACATTTAAAATAGAAGATTAGTGAATTAATAAAATAAAAGACTAAAACTAGCCAAAATAAAATGATTCTCCAAGAATCTTTCGAACTCCTTGATGAGCCATCCACACAGGTCTCCTAAAACTGGGGCATAATTGTAATGACGAGAAATCGGTACTTATTTCCTTTCCCTTTCTGACGAGAAACTGGGTCCCACTTGACTTTTATTTCTCTTCTCTATTTCCTCTCAAGTCAAACAAGAGAAAAAATCTCTTTCTCTTTTTCCTTACTCTGTGTGTGCAAGATATGCAGTACCAAACACACACTGTAAGATTGAAAGAAGAAGGAAGATTTGAAATTTAAAATGAGTTCGGGCGTGACATTATTGATATTAACAAATGGTTGGGGGACCCAACTACAATTTACGAAAGTAGAATTTGAAATGAGGCGGGGTCCTCTTCCATCACCACCATTGTTAGTAGATTTCGCTCTACAATCAAATCCATTCAAATCTAACAAGACCAAGAAGCTCTTATTATTATCAATAATAAAGTAATAATGAATCAGAATCATAGCTCTATTCGCATTAACAACAAAATATTGAAGGAAACAACAACACCATCATCCACTTCAACTACTACTACTACTACTCAAAATATGAATCGAAGGAACTCTCAAATCGAAGCAAACGAGAACGAATTTGAATCTCAGACTCCAATCAACTTTCCACCTCCACGAACACCTTTGAATTCCATACCCGATCCATCTCAATATCATGAACCCGAACCTATTCGACACTATCGCTCTTCCTCCGACAGGTTCGGGAATGCTGCTTCGGTTCGGGTTGCAAAGCTACACTCCGAGCCTAATACACCGGCTCGAGTTTCTTCTTCCAGGGTTTCGCTTGGCGGAGGAAACAGCAGAGTGAGCTTAGGAAAAGGATTTCTGAAAGGAACCGAAATCTCAACGGAAGTTCAGCATTTTGAACTAAATCACGATCCTTCGTTTTGGACGGATCATAATGTGCAGGTATGTTATAGGATCGGTACTTGCTATTGTTGTTTTTGTTCTACGTCTATCACGGTTTGTGTTTGTGTGATGTTAGGGTTTTATGTTGTTGAGTTCAGGTGTTGATAAGGATTCGACCATTGAGTAGTATGGAGAAGCTTTCACAAGGAAATTTAAGGTGTTTGAAACAGGAAACTGCACAGACTTTGGTTTGGCTTGGTCATCCTGAAACCAGATTCACATTTGATCATATTGGCTGTGAGACTTTAACACAGGTGCATCTCGAATTTGATACACTGTTGCAAATCCATGGTTCTAAATTGCACTTGCGGTTAAGCTGCAAAGCTTGATTTTGCATTAAAATGCGGTGACAATTGCGGTTGAGATGCCACTGCCGAGAGACCTCTAAAATTTTAGCGTGGCCGTGATTGTGGCTTAGGACCATGTGCAAAATTGTGATTTGATGTTTTGGTTTTCAGAGTTGCTATTTTTAGCCTTATGGAAATAATGACTTCAATTCAATTGTTTTTAATTTTGAAATTTCAACGAGTGAAATTGGGATGTTGAAAAGATGTTGAAGTTCAAATGCTTAATTTAGTCGTGAACTGGTGTAGGAAAATTTGTTCAGAGTTGCAGGAGTGCCCATGGTGGAGAATTGTTTGTCTGGTTACAACAGCTGTATGTTTGCTTATGGTCAGGTATATCACTGTCTTGTTCTTTTGCTATGAGTTGTTGTTTATTGTTCTGATTGTTGCTGAATTTGTGGCTGATTTTCTGCAGACGGGCAGTGGAAAAACATATACCATGATGGGTGAGATTAAAGAAACACAAGGATGCCTTGATGAAGATAGCGGGATAACACCAAGAGTTTTTGACTATTTATTTACGAGGATTAAAGCGGTGTGCTACTTATGATAATGTTTCCATGTTAATAGACTGTTTTCATAAAGTTTTATTTAATGCGGTTTTCAAGTAACATTATTGTTATCTTTGTTTACTATGTAGGAAGAAGAGAGCCGGAAGGATTGTAAACTGAAATACACTTGCAAATGTTCCTTTTTAGAGATATACAATGAGCAGATAACCGATCTTCTAGAACCTTCAGCAACAAATCTGCAAGTAATCTACAATTACATGTATCTATTTGATTGATTGAAATTGTTGTTAATGCTCTGCGTAACAAAGTTTAAAAATCAATACTCTCCCTGTAGCTCAGAGAAGATATGAAGAAGGGGGTATATGTTGATAACCTTACCGAACATAGTGTGGTCACCGTCAATGATGTTCTGAGCCTTTTGGTTCAGGTGGGGTTCTGTGGTCAAATATATTTACAATTTTAACTTACCTTTATAATTTATACATCGGGGCTTGAAGTTTGATGATGTTATTCTCCTACAAAATAACACAGGGCACTGCAAATAGAAAGGTGGCTGCAACTCATATGAACTGCGAGAGCAGTCGGTCTCACAGTGTTTTCACTTGCATTATTGAAAGTCAATGGGAGAAAGATTCTATGACTCACTTTAGGTTTGCAAGATTAAATTTGGTAGATCTGGCTGGTTCTGAAAGGTAACTACAAAATTTTATGATCAGAATCTCTATATATTGTTTTCTATTTCTTTTTCGTATCCTCAATTAACTTGCACATTCATCTAGGCAGAAAAGCTCAGGAGCCGACAGTGAACGTTTGAAAGAAGCTGCAAATATAAATAAATCGTTGTCAACTCTTGGGTAGCTAACTATCAAGAACTCGTTTTTTGATTTACTTTCACTCTATACACAAATTGAACAGTGGTTATGATCAAATGGGTGACTTTCTATTATTTTGTTTTTCCATTTGATTAGCTTGGTCATCATGACTTTAGTCGACTTAGCGCACGGGAAGCCTAGGCATGTTCCCTATAGAGATTCAAGGCTCACATTTCTTCTTCAGGTTAGATACACGAAGTTCTATAAAATGGGACGAATGTTACTCGCTTTTGCTAGTCCATTATTTGTTGTAGTAAGATGACTGTATTTCTCAAAACTTTATATGCAGGATTCTTTAGGTGGAAACTCAAAAACAATGATAATTGCAAATGTCAGCCCATCCATTTGGTTTGTATAATTTGTTGCTTGAAATATAAATTGGTCTTTGCCATTTTTTGTTACTTCTATCATTAATATTGATTTTTCTTCTCACGCAGCTCTGCTAACGAAACACTAAGCACTCTGAAGTTTGCCCAGCGAGCCAAGCTCATTCAAAACAATGTACTAGCCTATATAAATGCACGCATACCTTTTTTTTTTGGTGGGGGATGGATGGGGAATTAATTACATACTACAATGCATGCTACGTAATGCTGTTTTTTTTTAAATTGACATAAGGTATGATTTAATTGATTTTCCCTTACTCTTAAAAGGCAAAAGTGAATGAAGATGCATCTGGTGACATAAGTGCACTGCAATGGCAAATCCAACAGTTGAAGGTATTGGATCAAGAGTTTCAAAATTTTGGATGTTTTCCACAATATTATACTATATCATAGGGCTAACTTAATTGGAGCATATACTGAACTGGAGCAGGGTCAACTATCCTTTATGATGAAGAATAACTTTTTTCCAACTCCGGTGTCAAATTTGGAGCCAAATTCTGATAGCTGTAGGTTGAGTGAAGTGTCAGAAGATCACGCCTGTGTGGGAGAAAAAGTGACAACAGGTCACAAGCTACTTACTCCAAACAAAGAGGTACGTTTTATGGCAATAATGGTGAGGGTGTTGTATTATGGATTGTGCAAAATTATCATGGAACGTTATGTAATATTAGATTGTATAAGATTGTCTAGGGATTTTATCCAATAATAATGATCACCACAATAACTCAAAGTCTCATAGATAGTTAGAGCTGTTCTATCTGGCAGATCAAATGCTTGAAAGCTGCGTTGGTTGGAGCCTTGAGGAGAGAAAAAATGGCCGAGACTACAATCCAGGATTTAAATGTCGAAATTGAACGCATAAAATGCTTGGTATGTGTTGTTTCGACAAAAAAATATTAGTTTTCCGAGTTTCGCAATTTTAAGCCTTGTAGTAATTTTTATACTAGATGCTTACACATAACCATTTTTCAGGTTGGTCATGTGAATAAGCTGCAATATTTTCAATGTCTTGTGCTAAAAATACTTATATTGTATTCTCTGTAGGCTCAACAAAAGGAAGAAGATGCTCAACATACTTCAATTATGCTGAGGCTTTGTGAGGAGAAAATTAAACAACTTGAATTATTGGTAGATGGTCAACTGTCAACTGAGAAGTACCTCATGGAGGAAAATAGGGCCTTACATGAGGAGCTTCAGTTGCTTAAAATGAAGATTGATAAGCATTCAGAATCATCCAGACTTGCTTTAGAGAACGATAAACTCTTGCAAGAACTACAAATGTAAGTTGTATTGTCGGTTAATATTCTTAAATTCTAATAAATTATTGGACGCCAATGACTCATTTTGCTTCAGTGCTTACTACCGCCAGATTCCAAAACTTCTATGAGCATGGAGAGCGGGAAAAATTGCTGACCGAAATTTCTGAACTGCGTGATCAGGTTTTCTACATTCCAGAATTTGTCCAACCCTATTTCGATAGATGAAACTAAAATTTCATGTAGTTGAGTGTGATTATGGATACTTTCTCATTTGTTTTTCATGTGAAGCTCCTCGGCCATCTCCAAGAAAAAATTACATTCTCCATGAAAAATGAAAATCAGGTAATTTTCTCTCACTACTTGTGTAGAATTAGCTATGCTAACCGAGGTTTCCTATTTTCACTTGTTATGCTCTCTGATATTTCAGGACATTGATGCCACCCAAGAGTTAGAAGATTGCCAAAATATGAATTCTAAATTGCTCAGGTAGACAGTTGGCTTATATCCTTATCATTAAGAATCATTATTATTAATAATATTATAGTTAATGTGAAACCTGATATTCCATTTTTTATTGGGCCTCTATCTAAGAAAAATTCTTAATAGTTCAATAATTAATTATTTAATATTGTAGAACAAAGCTTCTAATCCTGCGCTACACCTTTGATGCGGATTTGCCGACACTGTATTTAATTTAAGGGTTATTATTGTTAGATAAATCTGTGCAGTAGAACAATGCATTTATTTATTGTGAATCGAACAACTTGACATGTGACTGTTTGGAAATTTAAAATCCGATTTTGTTTCTTTATATTCTTTCTCCATATCAAGATTATGGGATTATGGGTTGCGGTGATATAGCGATACTATTGTATTGCACTACCAAAAACTATATTGCAGTAGACCACTGACAGATTTCCTAATTTCTTTTTCTTGGGAGTTTGTTGCAGAGAAGTAGCTAAATTACAAACAGAACTTGGAAAGTATTTGAACTACAATCAAGTTAAGTCTAATTCGGTAAGGATTTCTTATGAAATACTGCAATCTTCTTGAACACATTGATGAAGCTTTGTTCTGTCATGTTTAATCACTTTTTTTCCGCATAGGTTCTACATTCTTCAGTTGAGCATTCTGATGAATTTCTGACAACAGATAAATGTTCCTTGGTAAGTAAAGATACCAACTAATTTCTAGCTCATCACTTACTTGACCTGTTTTGCATATATGGTAGTGCATCTTAGAAAAATGAATTTGTTTGCATATTATGTTTGTTTTGATCTGTTTTGTACTGGATTATCAGTATGGCCAAAAGCTATCTCTATTTCACGTTTTCTTCTCAAGAAAGAAAAGTTGGGAAGCAAAGAAAACAAAGTTTGTTGAAGATGTATGCAAATACAATTAGATATATTCACCTCCTGAACAATTTATGGATCTGTATTAAAAAAAAATTTAATGGATTAATATGTACTCATGCTAATCATTTTAAGGAAAATAAATTCCATTTGTGTGCTTCCTTGTTTTATAGTAAAGTTTACAATAGTCAGTTAAATTTTACAGGTTGAGACAATATCTGTGGGAAGTGATTCGGGAGATGAGATTCCATCCTCTACATGGGAAGCTAATGCTTTAGCAAATATAATTGAAGGTAATGCTTTGAGTGACTTACCAATGTGTCCTAAAGATAACGAATATATGAAGAACAAAGAGTTAGAGGCCAAATTGGAAAAAATGAGCAAGGATCTTGAAGAAGTGAGGTTACTTAATGACAAATATCAAGAGAAATGTGCCTTACAGTTATCTCAAAAACAGCAGACGGAAAGAGTCTGTCAAGATGTAGAGATGGAGACAACCAACACAATTCTTCATTTGCAGGAAGAGGTTGCCGGTCTTCAATCAGAATTTGAAGGGAAGTTATGCTCCATTGCTCAAGAAAACACAGAGCTAAGAAATGTGGTTGCAGCAAAAGAAGAGGAAATGAGGTCACTTTGTTTGAATTGGGAAAATGCAATCTCGGAACTGACAACGTTTCTTCTTGAAGGCTCTAGATCTCTCAAAGATGCTTGTGGCCAAGTACACAACATCTCTTCTTCATTTCCAAAGGTCAATGCTTGGATTAGCGAACATGTTGGCATGGCTGTCAAAAAGTATATTGAGAAGGAGGAAACAATTCGTCAATTACATTGTAGTTTGGAAGATGCACGAAAGATGATATTGGACATGGAGTTGAAAATATGCTCCTTAAGGGAAGCAACTGTAACCTTAAGTGCATTAGAACATCTAGACAATGAAAATGGCATTGAAGAAATTCAGTTAAGAGTTTTGTTAAATGAGAAGACCAATATGATAAGAACTTTGGAAAAAGAAATAAAATATAAAAACGATCAACTTTGTAAAGCAGATAAACAAGTTGATGTTGCATTCCTTGTAGCAAAATGGCTCTCCGATACTTCTAATGCAGCTCACATAAATAATGACGCTGAAGACATTTCCATCCCTGATCTAGAAAGGCAAGGGAGATTGGGAAGTTGTAATACTTCTGAGAATCTAGATGTTGGATGTAATTTAGTACTAAATGATCTAATGGGTCAAGTTGAGTTGACAAACCTAGCAGTGTTGGAGATGGAGAATGTTTTGAAAGCCATTTTTGTAGATACAGAAATGCAGACAGCAGGTTTCCAAACTGGTGTCTTGGATCTTTTTTCTGTTTACAAGCATTTGTTTCAAGACATAGTCAAAGAAACAAAGGATATGAGGAAAGAAATAAGGGATTTAAAGATGCATCATATAAGTCCCAAGGGTTATACAGTTGACTCACGGACATCAAATACAAACAATTGTCAGGTGTTTGCTGACCAGCATCACATCCTGCTTCAGTTAAAAGAGCAACTTATTGTGATGAATAAAAAATTGAATATCATAGAGAATTGTGTTAGCCAAGAAGTAGATGTGTCAGGATTTCAATTGGCGGATGAGGATTTCATAGATACCGATGAATTGAGCACTGACAGTTCTTCAGTCTCTGATATATCCACTGAAACTGAGAGTGTTGCTTCTGGAAGCAAGTCAGGTGAATTCACAAATAATTATGACTTCGAGTTAACTCGAGAAATAACTGAAGAGAAGCTGCACCTACATCCCGAAAGCAACATAACTCAATCAGATGATGCTTGCAATTCATCAAATACAGGAAAGTTCATGAAAAAACCAATCTATAATGAAGCTGCAATTTCCTGTCTGAGGAGAGAATTAAATGCCACTTATGATGGCTTCCAAAAACTCTGTATTTGTTTGTCCCCACTGCTCAAAGAATTGGATGATGGATCCTGTTCTTACCAGAAAGGTATCATTATATTACTACTAGTTGGTATCATTTTATTAGTACTACTTCCATGTTTCCATCCATTAAACAATATTTTTTGAAATGCCACATCTGTATGTATTTAGTCATGTGAAATGTAATAGAAATGTCTAAATCATCTAATGATGAATGACAGAACTGGAAAAGGTGGCTCCATCTTCAAGGTTGAGGATGCAGAAAGATGAAGCAGACTATGAGAGCGACAAAGAGGTATGTACAATCATCAAAGTTTTTACTGGACATGAATACAATCACGGTTGTTTCTTATGTGCTTTAGTTCTATTCTATACCTTTGATTCAGGTGTGCAATTATAGGGATATTAACCCCGGTGACCACTTTTTAACCAAATTTATGGAAGCTCATGCAACAGTAAAGGAAGCAGATCTTACACTACATGCTTTGACAAAGGCATTTGAAGATTCAAAACAGTTGACTGCTATGTGGAAGCTGGCTGGTGAAAACTTGATGATTGAGAGAAAAAACCTGGATGACGAGATTCAAAAGCTCAAATCTTCAACTCACCATAAAGAGGAAGAGAATCAATTACTGAAGGACCACATCAATTTCACCTTGATAGAGATGACAAGTTCAATTTCCATGCTAGAAGAGTGTTTTTTGCAAATGCAAATCGACACGGAGAAGAAATTCATGACAATATATTCTGATGTTCTTCAAATGGGGCAGGAGATACAATACTTTATGAACAGTCTAAAGTCATCAGTAGAAGATATTTGCTCTCAGATTGTGGATGGAGGTTTTGTATCTTTTGCTCTGTACAGTTGCTGTTTAACAGAGCTTGTCAGTAAATTTACTGGCTTTAGTGTAAACCATGAGTTGCAATCAGCAAGGCAAGGGGAATTTCGTAATTTGCCAAAAAGTTGCTCAAGTATTCCAGAACCTGTCCCGATTACAGTTTATGAAGGTGTTGGGAAAATAGATCACCATCTGCTAATCCAAAATGCGCAAGAGGAACCAGATGTGCCCAATGTTAGAGTATTATACGAAAATATGGATCTTAAAAAGGAGTTAGAGAGGAAACAAGAGTTATTAGAGGGTTTATTTTTTGACTTTACGCTGTTGCAGGAATCAGCTTCTAACAGTAAGGAAATTAAGGATCAGACCGAGAAGTTAATATTTTCTCTAAGACAAGCTCGACATGAGCTAGAGACTAAAACAAGTCAGCTTGATGATATGCTAGTTCAAAACAGAACACTTGAAGCTTCTCTTGCTGACACTGAAAAGGCCTTAACTATATCAAATTATGAGCTTGGACTTGCTAAAGAATCAATTGAGAAATTTTCTGATCAAAATGAGGAGTTAAGGGAACTTTTAAAAGAATTATATGGCAACAAAATTGAAGCTGAAGAGCAATTGGACGAGCATAAAGAGGTGATTAAAGGTTTGGTAAAAGAAATTGACAATTTGACAGCTTCAGTGGAAAACCAATCACTTTCCTTGTTTGAAAGCATTGAGAATGAACTAAATCAGGTGATGATGGAGAGAGACGAACTCCACGAAAAAGTTCATGTCTTGAATGACAAGCTTGATATGGCTTATTCCTTGGTTGATGAAAAGGAAGCTGTTGCCATGGAAGCTCGTCAGGTATCTATATGCTGATTATTATGATTCTTTCTAGTTTCGAATTGTTATTGTTGTTGGAACCCTCTTTTATGGAACTGAAACTTAATTTGCAGGAGTCGGAGTCTAGCAAGTTCTATGCGGAACAGAAGGAAGAGGAAGTTAAGATTTTGGAACATTCTGTTGAGGAGCTCGAATCTACCATAAATGTTTTAGAGAAAAAGGTTAGTTGAAGTTGGGAACTATTGGTGATGTTCAGTGTCAGTACCATGCATGCTTTTTGTTTGCAATGGATCAGAAGGTTAAGTTAACTCATCTTTGACGTATTTGCATTTTTACTGAATACTGATTATGTTGCATTGCTCTTAGGTGTATGACATGGATGAGGAAGTGGGAAGACATCGTTCAATTAGTGATTCACTGAAAGTGGAACTCCAAGCTTTGACAGAGAGGTTATTGTTAGTTGAGAGTTTACCCCAAAACTCAAATTCAGAAAGCACGAGTGTTCAAACTGGAGACAAGATCTATAGGTTGGAGCCGGTATCCTTATCTTGATTTGTATTATTGTTTAACCTTGACCAAATGCAATTGTTTATATCAAAAGAATTTAAATCGGATGAAAACTTGATAAGTAAATTGATGTAGAGATTCAAAATTAGATTTAATGCAAATAAAATTAGTTGTCAAAACTATTTTATATTTATTGTTGTTCTATTTTCTAATTTAATCCACGTAACAGAACCTATTTATTTGGGAAAAGGCTTTCTACTGTTGTTATTGTAATTTATTTGTGATTTGATTTCTCCATTGTCCATCATATAAAAAACCCCGATGCAGGCAACTACCCAGTAAAGTACTGGAACTTCACGAGGCACTGAAGCTTCTTGAAAAGGAAAATGCAGAGAAAGATCAGGAGGTTTTCTTCTTGACTTCCATGAAATTTCTTTAAAAAATCAATCAACTAGTTTGATACGTAATATTTTTGTCTGGATGTCTAATATTTTGTATATATTTTGGAAGATTAAAAAGTGCAAAGAGTACATCTCTGAAATTGTATTGCATGCTGAAGCCCAAGCATCGCAGTACCAACAGAAGGTACATAAGTTCAAGTTTTATTTGAAAAACCATAAAATCTGTATCGTGTTATTCTTACGTTCCCATTCCTTTTGCTTCCCTATTTTTCTTGTTAGTACAAGGGCCTGGAGTCAATGTTCCGTGAAGTGAAAACAGATGTGTCATATTCAACATTCATGGTACCAACATCAGAGAAAATGGAGAAAACCTCAACAAGGGCTAGAGGTTCTAGCTCACCATTCAGATGCATTTCAAATCTTGTTCAGCAGATGAATCAGGAGAAAGATCAAGAACTGGCAGTGGCAAGGTGCCGTGTGGAAGAACTAGAAGCTCTCTCAGCTAGTCGACAAAAGGAGGTCTTTTTTATATTTGATGTCCCAAGTGTAGAACTGAATATGATAGGAGAGTATACTTCGGTGTCATTTTCATATGACGGTTAGAAGGATTTTAATTGATAAATCAACTTCTCAGGTCTGGTTTTATTGCCATTCATCCAGACCTAAACTAACATCTCCATTTATTTTATTATTTGATACCTTTTCAAACGGAAATGTTTTTCTACAGCTGAATTTTACATCTGGCTTACAGTATTTAACCTTTTTTATTTGGTTAGAAAGTAACATGATTTTCCTTAAAAACTTTGTGAAATTACAGTATTTAATCTTTTTATTTGGTTAGAAAGTAACATGATTTTCCTACGAAACTTTGTGACGTTATGGTGGCAGCTCATGGTTAAAGAGAGGATTTAGCTAATTTAGGTGTAGGCTGGGGTTAGAATTTAATGTCAGAATAACAGAACTACTTTTCATATAGATTCTATCTATAATAGTGCTGAGAATAATCATCATCACAATAATTACTAAACACATAATGGACTAAATTTATATTGGATCAGGTATGCATGCTACGAACAAGGCTGGCTGCTACTGAAAGCATGACTCATGATGTCATTCGAGACCTTCTTGGTGTCAAATTGGACATTACCAACTATGCAGTAAGTTTCAGATTTATTTTTTGGAATTTTGAAATTTTCATGGTTGCAATTTCTCATGCCTTGCATTTTTGCTTCTGGTATATTTCAGAATTTGATAGACCAAAACCAAATCGTGAAACTAGTAGAGGAAGCCCATCATCAGAGAGAAGAGATCTTTTCAAAGGTTCTCTACCCTGAAATTATTGTGTGCTGTAAATTTTATTGCGTGTTTATCTTTAATTTCTATTTCTTTTTCATTAGGAAAAAGAGAATCTCGACCTTAGACTACATATTAATGATCTCATTGAAGAAAGAGAGAGGTTAGTAATTAGTATGCTTCGAAACCATGTCTAACTGATGTATATCCATGCTTCATTATACTTCCTAATCAATTTTCTTAATTTGGAATAGCTCATGATTTAAAAGTTTCTTCAACATATTTTAACTCTTCCCATTACCCATGTGTCTGGGAATGATGTTGAACACATGATATTTCATATTTGATTCAAGTTCATAGTAAACTGGCTGAGTGATCTTAAAAGATATATAGTCCTTTTTTTTACCATAAAAGTAGCTTGGAGCTCTGAACTATTGATCAAATAAGAGTGATATTCTAACAAATAGCATCCATACTATTTTAAGATTATAACGACATAATAGCCTGAAATTGCACTCAATTTTCATTTCTATTATTCTCATTGTATTTAATTTGTGCCTCAGCTGCATATCGAAACTGAAAATTAAAGAGGCAGATATGCTTGCAACTCAGATAGCAGTGCAACAACTCCAAGAGCGAGATCAGATGCTTTCAGCACAAAATGAAATGTTGAAGGTAGGGCACATTGTATAACACATCATTCTGATCCGATTTACCACATAAAAATTCAAAAAAATCAGTTTATGGTTTTTTTCTGTCAATTGTTGTAGATGGACAAGACCAATCTCATGAGGAAGGTTGCAGAATTGGATGACATGGTTAAGACAGTACTTGGGACACGAAATTATCAACACGTCCCACAATCGTCAAAGACTAAGGTCTACTTACCTTTTCTATTTTTGGGGGGTCAATTTATCATTTTACATTGCAACTTTCATTCTTAGTTATGGGTATTTTATTTTTTGGAATACAGGATAAGGGTCCTCAAAATGTGGGGAACGTCAGATTTACCAAGAGGTTGTCACAATACGAACGACTTTCTTCTTCTCGTGTTAACGAAGACCTTACACAGCGCCGCAAGTCTTCTGGTAATAATTTGCACGGCTAAACAACCACGTTTTTTGGTGCCTGGTCCAACATGTTTTTATGTAAAATGTACAGATACCCTCTCACTGTACAATTGATACCTCATTGTAAGACCTTTGCAAGTTAAAAAAGTGTACCCAAATATAGGTAAAAGAGGATTATTTATTATGTCTCATGTAACATTTAGTGTGGTGTTTTTTGGGTATAGTTGTCCAATCTATCATCTCTCTCGGGGTCGGTTATTGTACAATAGGCTTGGCCATGAAGCTTTCTGCCAAGGAAAAGGGCAAACACTATTCAGTCCGATTCAGTTGTACCATTTGACCAATATAAATAAACAGTTGTACCATTTGAAAAATATATTAAATAAGGTTTATTTAATTCGCATTTATCTTATAATAACTTTCACATCAAAAGAGAAATGTAGATAAACTATTGACAAACTTTTAACTATTCTATAAACTAGTTTAAGTCCAATTAATTTTGTGATTATTTATAATTGAGTTCACAGTAATTTTATTTATATCTGATATATATTTGAGCAAGTACTTGAAATTTAGTATAAACATTTTAACTCATCAATAATTATTTTTTATTACTTTTAGTAAAATTGAAATTTGAAGAAAAAATAATTGTTTGATAGTAAAATTAAATTTAACCATGAAAAATATTATTATCATATAAGCTATTTTTATCAACAAGTATGGACAAAAATATTTAAATGATAATGTAAGTTACTTGAATATGGGCTAATTCGTACAATTGCTCACAAATCAATCCATTTGTTTGATTATTTTAAAAATATTTAAAAGTATTTTATGATACTTAAATAAATTATTTAACCAACACACTTTTTTTAATTGATTGAATTTTATATAAAGTCTACCAAATATACAAGATACCCATATAATTTTTAGTAAAATTCCAAAAGATAAAAAGTTAGTTATAAAGTGTGTAGCACTATAAAATAAAATCCAGAGTTCAGAAAATCACAGACTGCATCTTTCATGCACCGATTGTCACACTTTTAGCCATAAAATGTGGCACAGTCAAGGTCAAATGATCGTTGTCATTTACACTACTTTGTTATTTTTTCTTCTTTCCAACATCGAGCTTGTGTTTGGATCTTCTGCGATATAATTTCTTCAAATAATATTTTCTAATTTTGACATCCATATATTCCAAAGATATAGAAGTTCACAACTATTAAATTATATTTTTGAATAATGTTATCGACCGTCATTAGAGTTTAAATTAATTTTTAAGTATAAAGCAAAGATGAACCACAAGTTTGTGTCACAGAAGAAACCATGTGATACTTTTGAAGGTTGATATTAGTTTTGATCCTATAATACAACACAGTTTGAAGCATCGAATATCCCTAAGCGAGAAAGCAATCCACTTTTAACAGACATTGCAGATAACTATTTCTACAAGGTTTGTGTATTGCATGTCAAAAAAAGGTTCATATATGATAAAACCTTTTGCTTTAGTCATGCTAAAAGCAGGGAATATATACCATTTCCTTGAAAGAATTACAATTTTCTTCATGGAAAAGATAAGAAAAATATAAAACCACATCTAACCTTATAAATAACAACAACAAAAAATTAAAAATACACTCGACAATACTTGTGAACCTATATACCATACATTTACTTCTAGCCATGGATACCCAAGATGGTTTGTTACCCTCTCTCCTTATTGACTAGCATCTTTAGAAAAGTCTATTTTCATATGTTTCATAATATTTTTTTTTGGCTTGCATGCATGCGACATAAAATGTATTTTTTTGGCATATTAGATTTTTCTGCAGCTACTATCATATGAGTTGTATTTACTAAAGTGAATCTTTATTCCCACATTTTCTTGAATAACAAAACCAATATAATTCAAATGTCGTATTTATGGGAAGGGGGGATTATTTTATTAAAGAAAAAGGGGGAAAGGGGGATTTTGATAAATAGAAAAGGAAAATATTTAATTTAAAAATTTCTTAAGAGAATTTAACATATGGCAACCATATATCTCTACATTAGAAGCTTATTCTATGTGATTTTCTTATAAAAAAAATAAAAATTGCAGGCATCTCTAGATCTACAGTAGAAGCTTCACCAGCCCATTACATAATGAAAATACAATCATTTTCACTCCTCACTAATAACTCTATTGAGAGATATGAATCAGGGAAATTTGAAGCTGGAGGCTACAAATGGTATACATTTATAATATGTTCCTGTTGAAAATAATATAAATGACTTAGCTAACTATAACTTTAGCTAAGATATACTAATTCATGACCTCATGAATGATAATTTTGGTCTCACAGGAAGTTAGTTCTGTACCCAAGTGGAAACAAGAACAAGAATGTAAAGGACCATATTTCACTATATTTGGCACTGGAAGAATCAAGCTCACTTCACCCTGGTTGGGAAATCTATGTTAATTTTAAACTGTTTTTGTTTGATCAGAACAATGACAATTACCTAGTTGTCCAAGGTATATTTACCTTTTTTTTGTTGTATTCAACTTAACAATTACTTTCCCATGAAAAAAAAAAAAAGATTTTGTGCTGCTTATATAGCTCAGTGTTTGACATGCAAAGCAAGGGTCTCTTACCATTTTTCGATTACTGCATTTCATAGATGCTGCGAAAAAGGAAAGAAGATTTCACAGAATGAAGGTCGAATGGGGATTCGATCAATTTATTCCTCTCAAGGACTTCAATCATCAGGGCTCTAAAGGTTATCTAGTGGATGATATATGTGTGTTTGGAGTAGAAGTCTTTGTTTGCAGGGAAAGCCACACAGGTAAAGGAGAATCTTTGATAATGATGAAGGATGTCCTCCCCTATAAGCACGTTTGGGAAATTAAGGACTTCTCAAAATTGGATTCAGAATGTTATGACTCTAAATTATTCAATTCTGGAAATTACAAGTGGTACAAGTACTTAAGCTCCTTTTTCTTGCTAAATTGAATCAATGAACTCCAGTGTGATTCTCAGTTTCTCGCCTTTTTTGAATCTGTCAGTTGATTTAGGTTGAGATGAATTCATACTCCACAGAAAGATTAATTCCTTCCAAAGAGCATTTGTTAGAATCTAACCTGATGTTTGATAACTACAATTTCCTAATTAGTCTTTATGCTTATTTTTGCAGGAAGATAAAATTATATCCCAAAGGAAAAGGCACTGAATTGGGCAGATATCTTGCTCTATACATAGCTTTAGATAACCCAACAGCCCTTCCTCCGGGTTCCAAAATATATGCACAGACGACATTACGCATACTTGACCAGAAACAATCCAAGCATCAATCTGGGAAAGGTAAAGTTTGTTATACTTTGAGGTGCAATTGCTCAAGAAAAAAATGCTAGCTACACAAAATGATAGTTGAATTGATAATTAATTATTAATATTATGGACAACACTTTTCCGCATGTCTAAGCAAACAAAAGCATATATTTGATTTGAAAATCAACAGTTCAATTTTCTTTGTCCTCGACTTGCAGCTAATTACTGGTTTAGTGCCTCAAACCATGAACATGGCGCACCCAGATTTCTTTTGATCAACAATTTCACCAGTCAATACTTGGGGTATCTGATAAAGGACACTTGCTTTATAGATGCTGAGGTTACGGTTCTTGGAGTGGTTGATGCCTTGACCTGAGATTGTTTTAGGCATATGTTTTAGTGCTTCTGTGATTTCGGAAAATCCATTACACCTTGTCCATCCTGGTTTCTATGAGCGTAATAGGCTTTCAATTTATTTCCATACAATATATCTATATATCTATATATCTATCTATATATATGTATATATATATATATATATATATATATTCTATAATGAGAAATTGACATCCCAATTCCTCTTAACATGAAAAGAAATATGGCTAGCTAAATCTTTAAAAATAGATTTTATTTGAAGTACAACATATCATTGTTTACACTTTAGATTCTGGTGTTGTCATGTCATACATACAGTACAATATGTACTGAATTTATTTATAAACAACAATATACAATTGGAAAATACTTGAAGGAGTTAATCATCAAATGCAACCAAGTTAACCAAATGTTTTCTCACTGCTGTAACACATGTACAGAAACCCATCCTCGTCCTTGTAAGTTTGGTAGACGGAGTTCATAAGACTAGCTGTGGATGGAATCACAAGGACACAGACAAGACATATATTAGCTTCCATAAAAGAAGAAAAGATTTAGCTCATCTAATACGAATAGTTAGTAAAATCAGAAAATTAGAATTGATATTTCGTGATCTGTGATGCATTTGCATAAAATATAAACCATTGATTCATTCATTAATGGTTTACATTATTCAATTGTTCACTTTAGAGGAGTCGCATCCACGAAGGTATATCTCTCTTTCAGATGAGAAGAAGACGTGACTTGGCACATATATTCTACACTGTCAGCATATACTATTCATGTCTATTACTTTAAATATGCTTATAAGTCAAACATTTTTCAAGATTGAATTATTGTGATTCACTCTCGGTGTAAAAACTCTTTACACTATCACTCTTTACACGGATAGTGTGTATAAATTAAATCCTTATAAACCATTGATTTATTCCTATTTACTTTGTTTGTCTACGTTGAACTCACTTCAATGGAATCAAATCCAGGAAAGCATAAACTTAACTACTTAATTAATTACTACTCTAACAAGATTATAATGATAATATAAGGTGCATTTACCAGTTTGAGGCAATGTGTTTTTCACAAAAATAAACAATGCTTTCCCCGGAGCCAAATGTAGCCTACTACTTAAAATGTGAATAAACTGTCCAACCGACATATCTCGAGGAACCAAAAACCTAAAACAAAGAAAACACAAGAAGATATCATTAAGCTCTTTAGCCAAAATTGGGATTAAAAAATGCATTATTTTTCAATCTTATTATTACAATAAAGTGAAGAAAAAAAATCAGAATACATAAAGGAAGCAATCCTAATTAAAAGAATATAAATTATGATTTATGACACAAAAAGTAACAATTTGAATTGATTTGATTTGCCTAACTAAAAAACATGTAAATTATAATAATGATGTTGACTATTCTAAAATGCATTAGCATAATTGGACAAGCCCCAAAAAAAGATAATTTCTAATGCAAGTTAGAACTTTTGGCAGAACAAGTATACACTAATATTATACATCCTAATTTAGCAAAATTAAAAGTTAAAAAAAACATAAAAGGCAAAACCTACTTCTTCTTGTCCAATTCAGCCAAATCTGTTTTAGAATATTTCTCAATAATAACCTGCAATAATACGCAGTTCAAGAATAACAAGAAAATAAATATAGGGAAGAAAAGAAAAGGAAATTTTTGGAGTAATAAATACGTAAAAAAGATATACCGGAATTCGATCGGGGTATTTAGTTATGATGCTTTGTGAATCTTTGCGTCGTTCATCTGCTTTCAATAATAATAATAATAATAATAATAAATAAAGAACAATGCGCAATATGTATATAATAAATTAATAATATTGAGATGGTAAATGAAAACGAACCGAGTGAGAATTCTTGTTTGAAGGAACTAATCTTTCCCATAAGATATGATATATTTGTTTGATTGATTAAAAGATATGATTGATATATTGAATCCTTTGTTGGTGAGGTAGCAAGGAGATTATAAAGAGAGCAAAGAATCAACAGAGCGTGAGTATTTATTTATTTGTAATTATAACTGAAATTGCAATGGATATCAAATAAATGATTCTATATTCCGTTGCGTCCACCGTCATTTTTTTCTGGCATCAACGTGCAAGTCAACGTCAATAAACAGAAACAACACACGTTAAGTACCAGAAAATTATATTTTTTAATTCATTCAAATATATGGGCTTTCATTATGGACTTCCTACAGGGCCTTCTTTTAGGGGCTACTTTGCACACCCTCATTATTGCTATCAAATTTTCAACTTCTTTTTTGGAATACCTTTTATGGGAAGTAATCATACATATGTTGGTGGGGGCATAAATATGACATTGGATTTGCATGCTTTGGATGCATGCTATTGAATTTATTATGTAATTTTTTTTACGATGTATAAATTTTTTTCAAACATAAACAAAAAAACAAAACTCTGTTGGATATATATTTTCCAAAATAAATATGTAAATTATAATAAATAAATAAAATAAATAAAAAATAAATTATAATATGTAAATTATATATTTTTATTTAATTAAATATCTTTTTTTATAATAAAAAAAAAATAAATGAAGTTAATTAATTATTGTAGTCGGTAATTATCAAATTAATATAATTGTTAAAAAAATAAACGAATCAGTTTGGTTCATAAAACATAAAGAAATATATTATTTATAAAGTATAAAAGTTTTATTGAGTTTATATTTTTTCAATAGACAACATATCAACATTTTTTATATTACTGTTCCTAAAGACATTAATCAATTAAACATCCATCATGTAATAATAACATTGAACCAAAAAGTATACTTGTGTTTAGTGTTTACAACAATACATGATTTGAGAATATATATCCTATTATTCAGACTTCATGAGATCAAAACATAATTAGACCTTAGGATTACATCATATAATAATAATTTTTAACATAATTGATGTCATCATCTACTTTCTAGTATATAATTTCATTGTAGCTCCTATTCACATTTGATATTCTTGAGTGATTTTGATGATGATAGCTGGGCATTTGCAATTGCATTGAGAAGTTCACAACTCGACTCTCGTTTAGATGCGTTCTGAAAATGGATTTCTATTAATTTAAGTTGTGCAGTTTTTAATATATATAATTTATTACAATTGGAAGATACAATAAGGCAATATGTGGTTTGAATACCTCTTCAATTTGAAAGTATTCCTCAATTGCAGCAATAAGTGCAGCATGACTTCATGACTTATTAATAGAACGTTGTTTTGAAGATGGTTGTAGTTTTACATGAAAAGCTAGAGTGATCTCCATTATATCTACATAAAAATAGTGTTATGAAATTGTAGTTACATGTCCAATAGCCTTGATTTGGCGAAGAGTTTTAGCTTGAGCATTGTACATAAACTTCTCTTGTGAAGTGTATTGAGATGAATATGTGATCTGAGTTTATAGTTGGCTGCCCTGAATGTAGTTATCCATATCATCTATTGTAGGTAATCTGCATTCATCGAAAATTAACTACTTAATAGAAAAAAGATTACTTATAAATAAAACTGATAATTGAAGATGAGTGGTCGACATCATTAAAATCTCTTGACCTCTGATCAGGCTAAATCATAACTACAACATTTGGAAGACACTTGTAAAGAGTTGGTCAACTTACTGATTTCTGAATTCCTTGAGTTGGTGTGTGTTTTCATTAATAAGAAGTTTAGTTCCACTTCATGCATTAGTGATTGTGTGGCCGTTGTTTTCTGTCATATAGAACTAATTAATTAACAAATACATTTTAAGTAAATTATAACAAAATCTTTCATTAAACAATTAGTACTTGTGTTGAATTAATAATACCTTATGGGGGCTTGACTCGTGCATGGTGGAAGATTATAATGATGGGACCAGAGTTGGGGTGAACATTAACATAATTGAGGAATTATGTATCATAAGCTTCCCATTGAGAGCAAGTAAGGATGTTTTTGCCGATCAAATGAATAATATCATTTGAAACATGCTTTGTATAGTATAATAATTAAATGTAAATATTATTGTTACCTGAGATCTTTGATTTTGACAGTGACACAAGTTTTTTTGGTTAATGATGTTGAAGTTGAAGAAATGACCTCATCTACTACCCCAATAATATCTATAAATAAAAAAGATAAGTTATCCATTGAAACACGAAAAATATAAAACACATATATATTATTCAATTAAAAAAAAA
>JBBPBS010000007.1:11538056-11573246 GCA_037974835.1 Cicer judaicum
GTGATATAATAAATATTATGAGTAGTTGATATATTTGTGATAATTAATATTTTATTTTATTATATATTTAATAAACATTTAATCAATATAATATATTATATTTAAATAATAAAATTATTATTGTAAATAATTACATATTATTTTTTAAAATTAATTTATTATATTTTAAATATTATAAAATAAAAAATACTAAAAATTAAATAAATAATAAAATAATATTATATTTAAAATTATCAATTAATATTAAATAAATAATTTATTTATAAAAAAATACATATAACTAAATAATTCTATTTTATTTCTAACGTCTCTTATCCAGTTCATTAAAGAAGCTCTTAATCTTAAATGAGATGATTGAGTATCTTATAACTTAGCTAGAGAAGTGGTTTTTTAATCTATTACAACCAATATGTTAGTGAAGCTGTAGGGCTATTGCACGTGGTTTGTTGAAGTGCTGAAATAGCTACCTACGCATTAGATTTGATTAGGTCACCAACTTTTTTTTTAAGAAAGGTCATCTACTTTTTAGTGCACACAAAACTAATTTTTTGTGCACTTTTCATTCCTTACCATAAAATTATCTATAATTTATTTATTTATATGATCAAGCTATCATTTATTTTAAAAAATAATGTGAACTTTTAAAATTTTAAATACATAAATAATTTTGATATAGTTTTAATTAAATTTTTTACATTCACATTATTAATAAATATACTAAGAGAATTTATTAGCATTTCAACACTTAAACTCTCAAAATATTAAGAAGTACTTTTTTTTATAACAAAAAGTATGTGTTATCGCACGTGTAAAACATTATTAGTATTTTATAAATATCATCTCGTTTAGACTCCAAACAAAATAAATTATTTATGTACTAATAATAAATATTTATTTTATATTTTATTATTTATAAAAAGAAATGTTTATACCATAATTTTGTGTGCGCATACGGATATATATATTATATATAAATATTTGTTTAATATTTCTTATACATAATTTATAAATATTCACTTCTATAATTATTTATATTTATTGTTAATAAATATTTATTTTATGTTTTCTTTAATATTAATTATTAATAATTATCTTGTATTATTTGAATATTTGTTCTATAATCAATAGGTAGCTGGCAATTTTCACGTAGTAAAAATATTCTTATAATTTTACGCAAAATAAAAACCTTAAAACCTTCTATGTTACATTATTTTTCATCTTAGTCCCAAATTTCATATGTTTTAAATTATTTATACAAATATTTCAAAATGTTGCATATCTAGCCACACTCATTAAAAGCTTATGATGTAAATAATAATTAATCTTTTCTGTTCCACTATTTTTTATATTTATTTATTATATTTTATAAAATTTATTTCAAATTGTGCATTGTTTTTTTTCCAATGCATCGATGATTTTTGTTATAATAATATATGATCTCTTTGAAATATATAATTTTTCTTTCTATGATTGGTTAAAGAGTATAAAAAGTAATCATACATCAAATTTTTTCTAAGGAAATTTTAAATAAAAAGTAATAACATATTTATTACAGTAAACTAAATTAAACACATAATTCTTAATGTGTGCAATTTCTTTACCTAATATTGGTAACTTATATAAAAGAGGCTTTTAATAAGAAAAGGAGTTTGTGTGATATCCATGCAAGAATTTGATGACCATACAAAGGAGTCTTATAATAAGACAAGGAATAAACACATTTTTTTTTAATATTTTCTGTCATTAAAATTGATTTTATAAAATTAATTTTAATCAAAAGTGAATTAAAAGTAAACGATTAATGTTTGAATATATTGAAGTAAAAATGACTAGTACAATAAATTTTAATTAAAAAAATCATATTTATATATAAAAAAGTTAGAATTAAGTATAGATATGAATTCAATTATAAATGTTGTTTGATTCCACTTTTAAAATAGCATGTTTAGTTCAAAAAAAATTTAACACTTAAAGTTAAGTCATACTTCAACTAACATGTTTATCCGGATTTAAATTAAAATGATCTGTAGAAGAGTTTCTTAGTATAACAATATTAAGTATATGATTCCATTTTGATCTATAGAAAAGAAAGGAAGTTAGAGATTACAGCTTGATTCAGCATGGAATCCAGATTTACTTAAATCCGAATGAACTCACCAACTTGTTACAAATAGAGCAACGGTTGAGATTAATTCTGAGTGAGAATCTGAACCGTAAATTAAAATGGGTTTGGCAGAGTCACGCACGCACATGCAAATGGATGAACCTAACCGAGAATCCAATCTTGTTCACGCGTCACTTCATTTCTTTGTTACTTCTTCTTCTGTTGCCTATAAATTGAAGACTCACTCTTTTCCTTAAAACTCGTACAACTTCACAACAACTCCAACTAACCACTGCTCTTCTTCTTCTTTCTACCTTTCTAGGTATTTTCTCTTTTTTCATCCATTTCTAGCTTTTGCTTTTGCTTTTTATTCCTTCTTAATTAGATTCATTCCTGCTCTGTGTTTTATTAATCTATGTGGTTACATGTTGAAATTCGATTTTGAATTTTAGATCTATTAGAATTTACATGCTATTATGTTGTTGTGTCTATCAATTGTTCATTTTTGGGGGAAATTTTAGATTAATTTAATTTACTAGATAAATACTGTGGACCACAGACCATGGTTTTAAGCTGTGAATGTGGTTATATGTCGAACCTTTGTATCGTGGGGCGATGCAATCCATAATATTGCAGCTACCATCGTGATTGTTGATTGCAATTCAAAACCATGGCATTGATACTTCTATTGAAGGTTCTGAATGTGCGTCTAGCGTCCAACACATTTGTGTCCAACATGACAACACATGTTTGTGTTCAACTTGACACTGACACTAGTTACATTCAATTTCTTCCATTTTTCAAATTATTGTAAGTGTCAATGTGTCAGGGTTGTGTTCAAGTCTGTTTCATAGGCTAAATGTTGCAAATGTTTAAAGTTTGATCTTGGCTTTGAGATCATCATGAATCATGAATGGTATTAGAGGGTTTTATCAAGTTTTTGAGTTATACTTATACTTATACTTGATTTGTGCATGGTTGGAAAAATGAGACCTATTGTGTGAATTGGTCATTAGTTTGTAATTTGTTTGTTGTGGGTTTATTGTGCAGATATTAAAGATGGCAGAGACATTTCTATATACCTCTGAGTCGGTGAACGAGGGTCACCCTGACAAACTTTGTGATCAAATCTCCGATGCAGTTCTAGATGCATGCCTTGAACAGGACCAAGACAGCAAGGTTGCATGTGAAACTTGCACCAAAACCAACTTGGTTATGGTCTTTGGAGAGATCACAACCAAGGCTAATGTTGACTATGAGAAGATTGTTCGTGACACCTGCAGAAAAATTGGGTTTGTTTCGGATGATGTTGGTCTTGATGCTGACAATTGCAAAGTTCTTGTCAATATTGAACAGCAGAGTCCTGATATTGCTCAGGGTGTACATGGCCATCTCACCAAAAGACCTGAGGAAATTGGTGCTGGTGACCAGGGTCACATGTTTGGGTATGCCACTGATGAGACTCCTGAATTGATGCCCTTGAGCCACGTTCTTGCAACAAAGCTTGGTGCTCGTCTCACTGACGTTCGCAAGAATGGTACATGCCCTTGGTTGAGACCTGACGGCAAGACTCAAGTCACTGTTGAGTATTACAATGACAAAGGTGCCATGGTTCCTGTTCGTGTCCACACAGTACTTATCTCTACACAACACGACGAGACTGTCACCAATGATGAAATTGCTGCTGATCTCAAAGAGCATGTTATCAAGCCTGTCATTCCTGAGAAGTATCTCGATTCAAAGACCATTTTTCACTTGAACCCTTCTGGCCGTTTTGTCATCGGAGGTCCTCATGGTGATGCTGGTCTCACCGGCAGGAAGATCATCATTGACACTTATGGTGGATGGGGTGCACATGGTGGTGGTGCTTTCTCAGGAAAGGACCCAACAAAGGTTGATAGGAGTGGAGCTTACATTGTGAGGCAAGCTGCTAAGAGCATTGTTGCAAATGGACTTGCAAGGAGGTGCATTGTGCAAGTGTCCTATGCTATTGGTGTGCCTGAGCCTTTATCTGTGTTTGTTGACACATATGGTACAGGGAAGATCCCTGATAGAGAGATCCTCACTATCGTGAAGAACAGCTTTGATTTCAGGCCTGGCATGATCTCTATCAACCTTGATCTGAAGAGGGGTGGGAATAGCAGGTTCTTAAAGACTGCTGCTTATGGACATTTTGGTAGGGATGATCCTGATTTCACATGGGAAGTGGTGAAGCCTCTTAAATGGGAAAAGGCTTAAGTCACCCTGTGTTCGGAGTTTTGAACCTTTATTGCCTCTATAATATCTGCTAACCGCTCCCCGTATCTCTCTTTCTTCTCTGTTTTTTGATATATTTTTTTCATCGGTAATAAAAATAGTGCTCTCGGTTTGTATTTCAATATATGCTCCAATATTATATCATTTTAAAAAGGAAGAGTATTCTATCCAATTATGATACTTCTATTGATGAACTCACATGCAATTCATCCCCCGAAAATTTTGTGATTTTGGACAAAAATGTGTAATGAATAATAGGGACTGATGAAATTTCATGTGTTCTATTTAAGCCTAAATATTGACTTAGAATTATTTCTATTTTTTTCATTATCAAAGTTTTAAGAATATAAAATATAATAATGTGACATTTATTGGACTTAAATATTTCTTTACACTTTAAAATTCTTCTTTAAAACTATAGTAATGAAGAGAAAAAATGTGATATTCAGTGGACTTAAATATTTTTTTACATTTTAAAATTCTTTAAAATAATAATAATGAAGAGAAGAAGTAGAGAGATAAAATGGAAAAGATCTTTACTCATTTATTTTGGAGCAGTGGCGGCTATGTGCCAAAAGAAAATGTTGTTGTCAAGTCAAGTCTTTACACTTAAACTACTTTACTGTAAGCAATTTATTTACATTTTATAAAATAATTATGTATCAAACAATTGTAAAGAGTGTATTGTAACAAGCCGTTCACTCACTAGTCACTATACACATCACATACAAAGAGGTCGGGAAGGAAATCTAAAAACAGAAGAGAAAAAAATATACCATCTTGAAAAAAATGTGATGTGTTAACTTATTCGTCATCTCTTTATGTTCTCAAAAAGTTTTCAAAAAGTATTGAAGAAGAGTCGTGATATCTCGCAACAACAAAATATGGCTGGGCTAGCAAACCATTTTGGTCGGGACCGTTAACAGGTCATAGGTGGGCTGGTCTTAGCCCAATAATCATTTTTAATTTCTTGCATTTCAATTGGATTGACGATTAAGGGGGAAATGAAAATTATGTTAAGACTTAATAGGATGATTTTTCACCAAAAAAGACGGTATCATTAAGGGGAAAAGATAAAAAAAAATTGTTTTAGGTGTCCTCTACTATTATAAACATTAATAACAATTGATGTGTTTTCTACAATTATAAACACAAAAAATTTATATCGAAAGTTCTTTTAGAATTTTACAAAACGTAATTTATTTTTGACTTAGTTATCAAATTCATCCCCATGAAATGTCAAATTGATTTTATTTTCTGTAATATATATATATGATTTTTTTTTTTTTTAATTTTAATCCTTACAAAATACAAACTTTTTTGCTTTGGGAACTACCATATCATCCACCATTTTTCTGTTGAGTTAACAAACCAAATAGTTACAACTAGTTAAATTTTAATTCTCAATTAATTAGTAATATTGTGCGTTTTCCTTAAAACAAAAACTATGAGTAAAACTGTTGAAAATAAAAATAAAAATTAACATAACACAAAATATATTAGAATGGAATGGAGTCAATATAATTTTTCAAAAATATATAACTCCAAACTCAAAAAAAATAAGCCTCCGTAATCAAGATTATATCAACTCTTCTACACAATTTTCCAAAAACAAAAAACAATTAACTATAAGATAGCCAATATATCTATACCGGTCAAGTGCATCAAAGCTCCTGAATTTTTTCAAAAAACAATTGCTGAAGTGCATTATTAACTTCAGAATTTTTCAAAAATAGCAAAAAAATCAACGCATTGAAACAAAACAATTAAAACTTACTCCAAAAAACACGTTTTAAGAATTTTCTTGTGGGCTTTCATCTGTGTTGTACATATAAATACATAGTTTTTTTCCAACCATATTTTGAAGTATTTTACCCTACACGTCTTAAACTTGTCACTCTCACAATGAATATAAAAATACAATTTTGATATTTTATAAAATTTTAAATATTTTTATCATTTATTTTTTCACCTCTTCTTTTAAAATTTTAAAAAATTTATCATAATTTTTAAATATTTATAATTTTTTAAAATAAGTGCATTCGAATTTTTTATATCTTTAAAATATTTTTTCTTAAATTTATGAAAGTATTCTACAACATATGGATGATAAAATACTCTCCTATCTTCAAAATTTTGATAATAACTTTCTTTGCTACGAAATTTTAGTTGAAGAACTCTTTCGCATAACATAATCAATTTTGTAGAAATTGAAAGAAAAAAAAGATAAAGATTTTTTTTAAAAATATTAAATTTAAAGGTGAAAGAAATTTTTTAACATTGATTGATTTTGATTCTTCAATTTAGTTTTATATTTTGATTTTAATCCTTCTGTAATTAAATTATTAACTATACAACCGTTTATCAATAGAAAAAATAATTATAAACAGTATAACCAATACCAAAAGTTTCATTTCATAGAAAAATTAAAATCAATTTTTTAAAAATTTTAAATAGATGAGTATGATATTTAAGTCTTTATTTTTTAAATATTTAATGTAAAAAAATATTTATTTGGGAGATGAATTAAAATGCCAAATATTCGATAGTCACACTTTGAATTTCAGTTATATATATTTCTAGCACGTGTTCTCTACTATGATAAATTAGTAGATTTTTTATATTGAAAAGAAAAAGATAAATTAGAAAATTTGAATTGAGAACTGTGTAACAAGTTGTTTTTAAAAAAAGAAACGGTGTAACAAGTAGTAATTAAAAAAAGCAAGACAACAATAGCATGGGCCAGAGAGACAGTGATTGGTGGAGGCTAAAAGAAAAAGACAGATCTGAAAGATACATTGTGGAAGAAAAGTCATAGTTAGTTTATGATTTTAAGGCTAAAATACTAATAATGCACACAAAAAATATTGTGCAATTCAAATTTAATTTTTAATACCGTTAAAAATTAAAACAATCGAAAATTCATATAACAGTTAACAAAAGTTATAATGATTTAAACCATGTCTATGATTATATCTCATTATTATTATGTTCCTTTGTTATACTATGGTCCTCCAACAAATGAACTTTTTACCATCTAACGCTGATTCATTTTAGATTTGATTTAAGTGCTCTTTAAGTGACACGTGTAAGTAATAGTGGGCCTCTATCTAAAATGAATGAACCTCGATCCGAAACCGTTAAGTTTTATTGTGGTGTAGAAGTTTTATTAAGACATGTAATAAGATTTGTAAATAAATTTGTATAAAAAGATTTATAAATAAGTAATAACAAATGCTAACCAATTTTTTTTTGCAGCTCCTTAATATATATTGAAAAAGTAGAAAAATACAAAATGTTTGAGAAATACTAACCAATATCTTTAAACTCTTCTTTAAGATATTTTAATAAAAGTTAGAGTTTTTAAAATTAATTTTTCATATTATATATCGATTCCTCATTTAGCATAGCAAGAACAATGTTATAGTGCCCCATAAGAAAAAAGAACAATAGTTAGTAAAAGCAATACTACAAATTTATTTTCCAATAAAAAAAAATACTACTGTAAAATATGTTTTAAACTAATTCAAGTTTTTTGATGCTCATTTAATTAGACTCACCTCAATTAAAATAAATCCAATCCTCGTTGGTTTTTATTTTAAATCTATGTTTTTCTTTTGTGCCAGACATAATTTACAGAAACAGTAGATCACGTGCTTCCACATTAATATTACACATGGTCTAAGACTATAAGTACAGCAAATTATTGAAACTCTTGTTATCTAGATGAGTCATATATTTAGAAAACAAAAACAAAATACATGTTATTTCAGTACATTTTTATTCAACCAGCCGCCATCAAACCTTGAATAAATTGTCCACATGCATAAGTATAAGATGTGTATAATTAATCATTCAACAAATGCAACCGTAAAAAAATAAAATATTCAACAAATGCATGCTGGATTTTGAAATGAATTTCCTCATGAAACTTGGCGTTACTCAAGAAGAAAAGGTAGGCAAGGTATTTATATTTATGCAAAGAAAATACAAAATAATTTTTAATTATATTTGATCTTTTGTTGAACAAAAACATCTCATAGTTATTAAAAAAAAACATCACATTTTTTGGGTACATAAACGTTATTAAGGATAGACAATTGACCTTTTGTTGAACAAAAATATCTAACAATTATTAGAGAAAAACATCACATTTTTTTGCGTACATAAACTTTATTATTTGAATAGGATAGAATCATTTGAAATATTTCCTTCCTCTTTCCTAATCATATCTTTGGTATTTTTCAATAAAAATAAACTTATAGCTGGGCATAATAATTCATAACGGCAAAAGTTAGAATAAAATAAGTTGATTAAATTAAAGATTGAAGTTAAATTTATTTTTTATACAATAAAGAGTAAGAAAAAGTGCTTTTGGGAGAGACAAATCTGGGTCTGTCACTTTTTTTTAATAGAAGAATGATCAGACCAGCAATCAATTTTCTAATAACAACCATAGTGCAAAGATAATACTTGTAATTATTATTATGAATTTAAAAATAATAATAAAATAAAGCTTTCATACCAAAACGACTTTTGTGTGCAGGGTCAATGAAGGGAATATTGACGAAGAGATTATAATTAAAAATGTATTTAATTGATACGTAGACATAAAAAAAAATTACAGAGAACATTGGACACATAAAAAGTAAAATAGAATAATATATAATTTTGTATATGTGCGTGTAAATAGTATGTTTAAATTGTTGTATCAAACATAAAAATTGCTCACTAAATATAGAGAAGCAAAATAATGCAGTTTCTAACCTTAAAACATTTCAAATTTAGTAATTTTTATCAACTAAATTGTATTTATTAAACCACTATAAATTTATTGTTGAATCACTGAAAAGATTTGATTTCATTAATAAGATGATATGACACAAGTGATGTATGTTTGGATCTCTTAATTATTTAGTACAGAATTTAATCTATGATCGATGCTTAACATACGTTGATAAGGTCAACACTTAAAACAACTATTAATGACTTTGAATGATTTGTTGATGACATAAAAAAAAAATTAATTTCAATAATATATACTTTAATTATTGATAGTATTAAAAATTGATTGAATGGATGAGAATTAATCTATTATAAAACAATTGAAGGGAAAAGAAGAAGAACCAAAGTAAAAGAATGCTCCAACAACCCTTTGCAGTGTTGTAGATATATGAATTTTGACAAACATATGACCAAACTAGTTTGTTTTCCAAACAAAGGGTCACTCTCAAGAGGTGGCTGCTTTTGACCCTTCATGCACCCCCCCAAAATCTGCAACATCATTAGCAATTCTTAACATCATATATTTTTGTGATTGTTAAGAGTTTAAAAGCTCTACTCAAGTAACTGCTTGAAGACAAGTTTAGTTCATATTCCAATGGAGTTAACTCCAAGAGGAAGAAATCAAGGTCATGTAGTGACCTTTGATAGAGATGCAGATTCTTTTGTGGAGGAAGATAAAGAGCTTCAGTCTAAATGGGCTGCTATTGAGAAACTACCAACTTTCAAAAGGATTAGAACTTCTTTTATTGATGAAATCACTCAGGAAGAGAGTGGAAGTAGATGGCAAAGAAGTAGTAGTAAAAGGGTTGTTGATGTTACCAAACTTGGAGCTGTTGATAAGCGTTTGTTCATTGATAAGCTCATTAAACATATTGAGAATGATAACCTTAATCTACTTCAGAAACTTAGAGAAAGGATGGAAAGGTATATTTATTTGCAATCGATTTCAATTTTTTTGGTATTAAGTTCTGGAATAGAGTAGTTTTTATCTTGTTTTCAATTTCTATGAATGAAGCCTTTGTGACTACATTGATGTGATTCTCATATTGCGGAAAATAACAGTTTCGTCAAATTTGACTGCACTGTAGTGATGTAGCATTGCTATTGCTTCTATTTGGCAACACGTATTGTGGAACAATATTGATTTTATTCAAATTTCATTATATTGTAGTGCTTTAGCTGCTATTTGACAACACTTCGCGGCTATCATTTCTAGTTTGTCTTTCAACATTGAAAGTTTATAATTTCTTTCTGTTTCACACTTTGATTTTGTAGAGACGTGTACTTTATAATTAGAGTAGAGTCATTTTATATTAGTACATTATTATTTTGAAGAATTGACATATTGGTTGTTTTCAGAGTGGATGTGAAGTTACCTAGTGTGGAGGTGAGGTACAAGAACCTGAATGTAGAAGCAGAATGTGAAGTTGTTCAAGGGAAGCCACTCCCTACTCTATGGAACTCTTTTTCTAGCTTATTTTCAGTAAGTATGCTTCTTCCTTTAAGCTAAACTGGTCAGAACCAACCATGAAAAATGAGTAATGTGATTAAGGTTTTGTTTGGATAAACAACTTAAGTTAATACTTATCGTATAAACATTAATCATATAAGTGTTTATATATAAGCTATTTCTATAACAAAAGCTGATAGAAAGTTAAAATGTTTTCATAAACTATCCTAGACAGCTTACAAACATAAGTTGAAAAAACTAAATGACATGTTCTAAACTGTTTCCATAAGCTCTCTCAAACAGCCTTATAAGATAACTGCTCATCTGTTTATCCAACCCCTCTTTCTATTTATATACATTATAACCTACCTATGTTACCACTTACCATCTCATCTTAAATAATCCCAACTAACAAACTAATAAAAATGAGGCACTAACTTTATAAAACAAAGAAAAAAAGCAAAGAAACATTTCCATCCTTATTTGTACATGCAAAGATGAGCTAATTTTTTCACTTGAACAGGATTTAGTGAAGACTATATCATGCAATCCTCAAGAAGCCAAGTTGGGTATTCTGAATGATGTCAGTGGGATCATAAAGCCATCAAGGTAAGTGAATAATGTAACAAGCATATGTCACTTTATAACATAAGACAAAATTAGGTCACTTTAGAACATGTGACGACCTAGTTATTTATGACCAAAAAACAAATGATAAAGCTTACAAAAAAATAGGATCAGATTTCTAAATGTTAAGTCGTCAAAGATGGTTCTTCTTAATGCAGGCTTACTCTACTTCTTGGTCCACCTGGCTGTGGTAAAACTACCTTGCTAATGGCGCTCGCTGGAAAACTAGAGCAATCTCTTAAGGTCAGTGTTTGAAATACAGTATTAAGTTAATAAAAAAAGTCATTGAGTTCAAGTGATTAATAACTCAAAAATCAATCAAGATTATTATACCTATTAATGCAAGGCATTGAGCTAGCTGAATTTCTCTATATACTACAGTCCCCATGATATCTGATGGGCTGCGACTAAGGGGTGTAGGGGTGAAGCCCCGTACGCAATACGGTTCAGGGGTAATCTTATAAATTAGACTATAGTATTTAAACACAAGTTAGTAATATGTAATCCTAAGCTTGAATAATAGGAATCAACTGTAGCTGCTTTGCAGTTAGAGACAGACACAATTGGTTGAACTGCGTAGTCAAATCTTGTTGGTTCGTTGTTTGCGTTTCTTTTGAACCGGGGTTGTTGTTCTAACTAACAATATCCCTACCTTTTTGCGTATCTTTAGGTTTCTGGAGAAATCTCTTTCAATGGTCACAAGCTAGATGAATTTGTTCCTCAAAAAACAGCAGCTTATATAAGCCAGTATGACCTGCACATTCCTGAGATGACAGTGAGGGAAACAATTGACTTCTCGGCACGGTGTCAGGGGGTCGGAAGCAGAGCTGGTAAGCTTTCTTGCTTATTCCATCCTAGATTATCCACAGAATTCTAACTTACAAAAAAAACAGTAGGCATTCATACAAATCCTTTGTATTGCAGATATAATGGCTGAAATCACCAGGAAAGAAAAAGAACAAGGAATCTTCCCTGACCCGGATATTGATACCTATATGAAGGTAAATGTAGTAAGGTCAACTTGTATGTCATAATTAGAAAGAAACCATTTGACAAAGAAAATAACACAGACTTTTGCAGGCTATTTCAGTTGAAGGACAAAGCGAAAATCTTCAAACGGAATATGTTTTAAAGGTACATTTGCTTCAAACAGGGTTGAGTAAATAGTACACAAGTACTGAATGGCCCACTTGAGAATTGAGATATTTCTATTTTTTTTTTAAATGTGAATTCAAACTTTTGATATCTTAGATACTCGGATTGGATATCTGTGCTGACACACTGATTGGAGATGCACTAGATAGAGGCATTTCAGGTGGACAGAAGAAAAGACTAACTACAGGTATCTTGAAAATTAAACTATGTTTTCTGTCATTTTGTTACAAATGCAAAAATTCAGGACTCAATAATGTCGTTGTAATTTGTAAGAACTTCTCTTAGACCAACATACATTAGAAGCACCTCGCCTCTTTACTAGAGCAGTGAAAATTATGGCTAGTGAGACTTGTGGTAAACTCGGCTTAGGTGGTTTGGACATGTGGATAGGAGACATGTAGATTCTAAAGTAAGAGTAGATTAGATGAAGGGTAGTCAACTCACTAGAGGCAGATGAAGACATAGAAAAACTTTAAGAGAAACTATTAAGAAAGACTTAAAGATTAATGAGTTGGATAGAGATATGATATTGATAATTTGATATATGACAACATTATGATTTTGTTTGATCCATCTACTTATTCGGATAAGGCTTGATTCTTGTTGTTGAGACTTGTGGTTGGATTGCAAATATACTAAATATCTCTATAAATATTTTCTCCTTTATATATACATTTAAAGTTTTTTTCCAAATAATATTGCAGGAGAGATGATTGTAGGTCCTATAAAAGCACTTTTTATGGATGAAATATCAACTGGCTTAGACAGCTCCACAACTTTTCAAATAGTTACATGTCTCCAGCAATTGGCGCACCTAACAGATGCAACAGCAGTACTTTCACTCCTCCAACCAGCACCAGAAACCTTTGAGTTATTTGATGATCTAATATTAATGGCAGAGGGGAAGATAGTATACCATGGCCCCCGCAGTCAAGCACTCCAATTCTTTAAGGATTGCGGTTTCTGGTGCCCGGAAAGAAAAGGAGTGGCAGACTTTCTTCAAGAGGTAGGAATAGAAACTGTGTCCCTTAACTTTGTTGAGTACTCAGAAAGGATACCACTGAGCAAAAGCCCAAGTGTTATATAAGTAGTACTTATGTATAGGCTATTTAAATAACAAAAGATGAAATAAAGTCAATTTGTTTTCATATATAGGTATAACCGTTTTCATAAACTATCCTAAATAGTTTATGTAAATAA
The DNA here is from genome assembly GCA_037974835.1 of Cicer judaicum. NCBI lineage: Eukaryota > Viridiplantae > Streptophyta > Magnoliopsida > Fabales > Fabaceae > Cicer > Cicer judaicum. The sequence goes on from JBBPBS010000007.1 coordinate 11,551,634, forward strand.
GTTGAAAATTACTTATAGACATATCATAAACTATTTTTATAAGCTCTCCTAAACAGTCTCACAAGTGTTTATACTAGTAGATAAACTCAAATAAGTCAATCCAAATAGACCTTAGTCTCACAAGTCATAAATTTCATGCATGTGCAGGTAACCTCTAAGAAGGATCAAAGGCAATACTGGTACCGCACAGATATTCCTTACAGTTATGTTTCAGTGGATGAGTTCTCTCAGATCTTCAAAACAAGTTACTGGGGAAGAATGTTAGATGATGAGCTCTCACAACCATATGATAAATCTCAATCCCATAAAAGTTCTTTATCATATAGCAAGTACTCCTTAGATAAATGGGGTTTGTTTAAAGCTTGTATGAAGAGGGAGGTTCTTCTCATGAAACGAAACTCATTTATCTATATATTCAAAACTGTGCAGGTTACTATCAAGTTCAACTTCAACTCAGCTAAGTGGTACTTTAACACTTCAAAATCAGTTACTTCAATCTAACTTGTTTCTCTTTTCCCTTATTTTGCAGCTTACACTCACTGCAATCATAACAATGACGGTCTTCTTGCGCACTCAGCTCGATATAGATTTGTTAGGATCAAACTATTTATTAGGTTCATTGTATTATACACTCGTACGCCTCATGACGAATGGAGTTGCCGAGTTGATCATGACGATTACTAGACTCCCTGTTGTTTATAAGCAGAAAGCATTCTATTTATATCCAGCTTGGGCTTACTGTCTTCCAGCTTCCATTCTAAAGATTCCATTTTCAGTTCTTGATGCTCTTGTTTGGACATCAATAACATATTATGTTATTGGATACAGCCCAGAAATAACAAGGCATGTAACTTGTGTATGAATAAACCAAACTTTTCTCTTTTTTTATTAGAAGTTTGTACTTATATATATTTTTTAACGGATCAGGTTCCTCCGAATGTTCCTTTTGCTTATCACTCTTCATATGTCGTCAACCTCCATGTGTCGTTCCCTTGCCGCAGTTTTTAAAACTGATGTTGCAGCTACAACTGTTGGTTCCTTGGTCTTGGTACTGATGTTCTTGTTTGGAGGATTTATTATTCCTCGACGTAAGCTGCTTTATATATTCTTAGTTATAACATGTAATGTGGTACTAGTTACTGAGTTACTCATGGAGTTTATTTGTTCTCTGCAGCATCATTACCAAAGTGGTTGAGGTGGGGATTCTGGCTTTCTCCCATGTCATATGGAGAAATAGGAATCACACTCAATGAATTTCTCGCTCCTCGCTGGCAGAAGGTATCTTCTAAGATAAATTATTAGGCTTCATGATAGGTCATTGTATAATTTATATATCTATATTAATATTTTTTTATCATTATTTAGATTCAAGAGGGAAACATCACCATTGGAAGGGAGGTACTCAAGAGTCATGGTTTAGACTTTGATAGCAACTTCTACTGGATATCAATTGGAGCTTTACTCGGTTTTGCAGTTGTATTTGACATTCTATTTATCTTAGCATTAACTTACTTAAAAGGTAAGTCCTTTCCAAGTTATTACATAGAAAAAAAATATCAAACAATCATTTTACTCAATCCATTGATTTTTTGTGGGAAATGCATTCAGAGCCTAAGCAATCTCGAGCTTTAGTTTCAAAAAAGAGGCTGCCTCAACTAAAAGGAGGAGAAAGAAGCAATGAAGTTGAATTAAAAAATAAGTCAGTTGCAGTTGATATTAGCCACACATCAAAGGAAACTCAAAGCACAGGTGAACAAAGCTACTTTTATGGTAACTTACCTAGAAGATGAATTATTTCTTTCAAACAGATAGTAAACACTTTTGGTATCTTTTGCATGATTGGTTGGTTATACAGGGAAAATGGTCTTGCCCTTTGAGCCACTGTCAATAGCTTTTAAGGATGTCCAGTATTTTGTCGACACTCCTCCGGTAATTTTCATAACAACCCTGTTGTCATATGCTTATATATATTGTTGACAAGGTTGTCAATTAATAAAGTTAACTGTCTTTTTGAGCAGGAGATGAAAAAACACGGTTCCAATGAGAAAAACTTACAGTTGCTATGCGATATCACGGGAGCCTTTAGGCCAGGAGTTCTTACTGCGCTAATGGGAGTCAGTGGAGCAGGGAAGACAACGCTTATGGATGTCCTTTCAGGAAGAAAAACTGGAGGTATCATTGAAGGAGATATAAGAATTGGCGGGTACCCTAAAGTGCAAAAGACATTTGAAAGAGTTTCAGGTTATTGTGAGCAGAATGACATACATTCTCCATATATAACAGTCGAAGAATCTGTCAGATACTCGGCTTGGTTGCGGTTGCCAAAGGAGATCGATTCGGCTAAAAAAGGGGTATGACATTCTTATCACTTGCATCATGGTTTGTCATTTTCACATAAAAGATGTTGGTTTTTTTTAACTTTTTCTGTGTATCTAATCTATTCAGCAGAAGTTTGTTGAAGAAGTTCTTGAAACAATTGAACTTGATGATATAAAGGATAGTTTAGTTGGCATCCCTGGCCAAAGTGGCTTATCAACAGAGCAACGTAAAAGACTAACCATTGCGGTGGAGCTTGTATCCAACCCGTCTATAATTTTTATGGATGAACCTACATCAGGTTTGGATGCACGAGCTGCTGCAGTTGTTATGCGTGCAGTGAAGAATGTTGTTGGCACTGGTAGAACCACGGTTTGCACCATACATCAGCCAAGCATCGATATATTTGAGACTTTTGATGAGGTAGTAAAAAATGCCTTCTCTTGATATATTTGTGAAATCACAGTTTTAATACACATAGAAAACATATAGATCAAAATAAAATGAGTTTTTATTTTTATTTTTATGCAGTTGATTCTAATGAAAGCTGGAGGAAAGATAATTTATAATGGAATGCTAGGCCATCATTCAAGTAGGCTGATTGAATATTTTCAGGTATGCTCAAATCCGCAAAAAAGTAAATAGCATTTTATATTCTGGGCAGATTCATATATGATCATCTTATTTGCTAAAGTTATTTTCTTGTGATGTGAGTGACAAAAGACGATACCTAATTAACTTAACTGTCAATCAGAGTATACCGGGAGTTCCAAAGATCAAGGACAATTATAATCCTGCAACTTGGATGTTGGAAGCTACCTCTGCATCCGTAGAAGATGAACTTAAAATAGATTTTGCAAATATATATAAAGAGTCGCACCTTCACCAGTGAGCATCCAGTTAATTGTCATTCATTTTTACACGAAAAAACAAACAAACTTCTTGTTTTTTATGTTTTATGTGTACTGACTGGTTTCAGATGTAGTGAAAGTGATCACACATTTGAAAGATCACTTGTCTCATGTTTTGAATTACTATTTCTATTTCTAGGGATACACTTGAATTGGTGAGACAGTTAAGTGAACCAGCACCAGGTTCAAAAGACTTGCATTTTTCCACTCGCTTCCCGCAGAATTACATGGGGCAGTTTATGGCATGCCTATGGAAGCAACACTTGTCCTATTGGAGAAGTCCCGAGTACAACTTAATACGATTCGTGTTCATGATTGTTGCAGCAATACTATTTGGGGCCGTATTTTGGCAGAAAGGGAATGAAATGTAAGTTCACTTTCTTATACACATAAAATTTGCACAAAAATCAAATTCATTCATTTAAATCTTGTAAATAAGTATATGTATATTAAATGAAGGAAAGTATGCCTTATTAGTACTCTTTGAAAACATAAGACAACTGGTGTTAATGATAATGTATTATCCATAATCAAAAGAAAACATTCTTAATATAACTGCCATGCCATTTCTCTTGCATTGAATGGTGTAGACAATATTCCTCAGCGTTGGTAGGATTCTAGAGTAATGTTTCACTCGAAAGTACCGATGAAATAAGTACTGACACATTGCTTTTTCTATTGTTAAAGAAACACTCAGCAGGATTTGTTCAATGTGTTTGGATCAATGTATATTGCTGTAATATTCTTGGGCATAAATTACTGTTCCACAATTCTACCATATGTGGCAACTGAGCGCAGTGTCTTGTATCGAGAAAAATTTGCAGGAATGTATTCTTCCATGGCTTATTCGTTTGCACAGGTTTGATGCTTCTTAAAGCTAATTCAAGTTGCATTTATTTATACTAAAACCAGTAATAGTTATAATCAATTATTTTTACTTTTTATGCAGGTGGCTATTGAAATACCATATATCTTAGTGCAAGCAATTTTATATGTGGCTATCACATATCCAATGATCGGTTTCCATTGGTCAGTTCAGAAGGTGTTTTGGTACTTCTACACCACATTCTGCACATTTTTATACTTTGTGTATCTTGGAATGCTGATAATGTCATTAAGCTTAAATCTGGATCTAGCTTCTGTATTGTCAACTGCAGTCTACACCATATTCAATCTCTTTTCTGGATTCCTCATGCCAGGACCAGTAAGTCTCCTTCATCTCCACAAATTTCTTTGTCATAGTTTAGTCTTTATAGTTTCATAAGGACCTGAAGTTGTGGCTTGATTATGTTTTGATCTAACAAAATCATGCATAGCTGCATCCTGAATAATGTGTGTTTAGATTTACAATGCGAAATTTTTATTAATTTGGTGCTAATTTTGGCTAAATACAAATTGAAAGTAAAGTGTTTTATGTTTGAATTTAGTCACATCAATATGAGTTGAACGAAAATATTTAGGCACAATTTACATTCAAAGACAAAAGCTTAAAATCATGTCTATCTCTCACAACAATGAATCCAAACATGTGCTCAGAAACTAATTCACTTGTTTGATTGGGGGAGGCGGTGTGAGTGTCCATTTTCCGTAGCAATTAGGATTATATATATAGTTAAGTAACTATGTTTATTATGTGCAGAAAATTCCTAAATGGTGGGTTTGGTGCTACTGGATTTGCCCTACAGCATGGTCCTTGAATGGCCTCCTAACTTCACAATATGGAGACATGGACAAAGAAATACTCATATTTGGAGACAAAAAACCTGTCGGTTCCTTTCTAAAGGATTACTATGGATTCAGACATGACAGATTAAGCGTTGTGGCTGTGGTGCTCATTGCTTACCCAATTATTTATGCCTCTCTCTTTGCCTATTGCATAGGGAAAATAAATTACCAAAAGAGATAGAAAACGGATATTGCAGATTGCTTCTTCTGCATATGTTGGCTACATTTTTCATGTATAGAAATATAGTAACACACAGGGCAACATCAATGAGCAAAACCTCTCTAGCAATTGTTTATATATCATATACATTTTTTGTTTGGTTTTTTTGTAGTAAATGATGTAGATTGGGAAATATTATAATATGTTTTGGGATTTGATTTGAAATTGTTTATTTTTTAATTGGTATTTCGGAATTTCGTTTATTTATGAATCATTTTATTGTAGTTTGGAATTATTAAGATTTGTTTAGCATTATTGGATATACAAACATTGAGGCACTTTTTATGATTACATGATACATGCATTGAAACACTTCTAGTAATTATTTGATATATATACAATTTTCTTGTTTAGAAAGTATTTGAAAATACAATTTTCTTGTTTAGAAAGTATTTGAAAACTTGAGTTTACCAAAGATGGCAAATTTTAGTATGGACAGTGTCGAGGTGATCTACGGTGAATCACGTTTGATAAAACTATAAGCCATCATCCAGATATAGCATACAATTACGTAAATTACAAAAGAGCACAAGTATAGTTGGTGCCCTATAATTTTAGACACTAGTAAAGTCAGTTATCAGTTCATGAACCCTGTACACTAAAAAATGCAGATGTTTAAATTTCTTTTCTGTAAGTTAAATGGATGTAAAAAATAAATTCAACTTTACAACAACCAACATGTAGAAGTTAGGCAGGAGTTGCTGTCATTCATCATGAAAAATGAAGCTGGAAATGCAACTCGGCAGCTAGTCACTCTCTTCCATGCCAAAACAAAATTAAACAGCTGCTCATGACAGATGGAGGAGACTGAAGAAAACAGATGTATTAGCAATACTCTGGACTATAATCCACAAATCAACTAAAGATTTCATCCTCAGGCTTGTTCACTATCTTATCATCGGTTATCATCGTCTGCTTTTCCTGCTCCAAATAATATATCTTGTCACTCATACCCTGCTTTCTATATGCCTTGACCATGATCGAGTATGTTGTGTCGTCTGGTTGACATTGTTTATCTTTCATACGCTTGAAAACTCTCTCCATTTCCATCAAATCCTCTGCCTTTGCGCATGCAGATAAGACTGCATTATAAAACGCAGTGTTCTCAGGTGTCTCAAGCTTCGCAGCCAAGTGCACGCTGCTAATCACTTTATGGAAGAGGCCTGCATTTGCAAAGCCGTTGATAAGGCAGCAGAATGTCTTGGTATCTGCTCTCATACCTTCGGAACGCATCTGATTAAACGTATACTCCATGTTTTTAGCATCACCTGCATCAGCAAATGCCTCAATCACATTGTTATAAGTAGACGTGGTCCATGGAAATTGCAACTTCCGCATATACTCCATAACAGACGACATTTTGTCGTACATTCTTTTCTTTCCATATGCACCAATCAAGATATTAAAAGTGCGTGTTTCTGGTTCTATTCCGAAATTACGGAACTTTTCATACCATTTCTCCATCATATCAATCTGACCCATATTACCAAAGACACTAATGATTGTGTTCATTGTCCAAACATCAGGCTTGCAACTAGTGCTCTGCAGCATACTTGACAGTACTTTCTCCATCTGATCAAACATCCCTGCCTTGCCATAACCACTCAAAACAATGTTCTGAGTGACAGTGTTAGGCATGATGGATCTTTGAGCCATTTCTTCATACATCAACTCAACCAATTCGAATTTAAAAGCATCCACACAGACTTTTATCAGCGTACTGTAAGTGAAAACATCAGGCTGACAAAGAGGATGGTTCTTCATCTCATTAAGAATCGAAAGTGCCTCATCAATCATGTTGCTCCTGCAATATGCAGCAAGCAACGCCGTGTATAGTTCAGGAGTAGGATCACAACCCTCTTCAATCATTGTGGTAAAAAGCTGACGGGCACGATGGGGTTGACCAGATCTTCCAAGTAGCACAATGAGTTTCATGTAAGTCCCTTCTCTGGGTTGGTAAAAGGATTGTTCTCTGAGCATGTCAAATGTCTGCACTTATGAATAAGTAAAAGAACAATTGGAATTTAACAATGGAGTATCATCCAACCATACTACGAATACATTAGAACTCTTAACAAAAACACAAGCCATATAAGAAAAATAGCATGCTTTGGATTGACTTATTTGAATTTATCTACATGCATAAATAATTTATTTCCAAATCTCTAGGATAGTTTATGAAAATAGTTTGTCTTTATTTTATTTTTGCTAATTTGAACTAATCTAATGGCATAAGCACCTGTGAAACCGTTTAATTAGGGCCCGTTTTGACATTCAATAATTTAGTTATTTTATAAAAAAAAGTTGTTTTGTGTTTGTCCTAGGTAATGAAAATCACTTTATTTTAAAAAAATCAATTATAAAAAATGATTTTTATGAAAAGCTACTCAAAATGGTTTCTCATTTTAAGCGGTTTTTAGATTATTTTCATTTTTCTGATTTCTTTCAGACGTGATAACAAACTTAATAAAACTCCTAAAAGTGATTATATGAAAAAATTGTAACAAAGGGGTCTTTAATCTACTTAGCTACTTATCCAAATAGGGCCAACCACTTGTATGATAAGAGCTTAATTAAGTTGCTTATCCAAATATGGCCTAAAAGTAAAAACCCTGAATTTGAAACAGTGAGACATAACAAAGTATTGAATTTAACAGCAAAAGTAAGAAAGAGAGATACCTGAAGAGCTTGAAGCCATTGCTTCTTGTCAATGCATTCAGATAAGGCTTCAGTAACAGTGTTAACCCAAGCTTTAGCATCGTTCTTTCTGTCCAATTTTTTATTGAGGTTTTTAATGGGACTCCTCCTCGTACTCCCAGGTAACGATGTTTCGGAAAAACCAGGAAACTCACCCTGTTTCCAGTGTTTCTTTTTGACAACTGAGGAGGAATTAGAAGCAGATGCAGAAGGTGGAGATGAAATTGCGAAACGGGTAATGGGAAAAATTGGAACTTTGGGTTTAGGGTTGCGGGTTTTGTTGAATTTGTTTTGAGAAATTGGAGAGGGAGCGATTGAAGAAGAGAATGTGAGAGAGAGGGAAGCCATATCTATAGATTCACAGCTTAGCATTTAATGCCACACTGGAATGAGTATGGATTTGTATTCATCAACAAAGGTTTTAACGTTGGATTGAAATCAAAGTCATGATATTTTTACATTTTTCATGGACTTATTTGCTAAGTTGATAAAGGGTTTTAGGGTTTATTTTATTAATTTTTTGTTTATAAAAAATTCACTAAAGACTCACTATTCCAAATCGATTCAATTTTGTTTGGACAAAATTTAATGCACAAATTAGGCGTGACAATTTTAAAGGATAGACTAATTACTCTGTCTGTAAAATTTATCCTTTTAATTAATAATGTATCAGGTAAATGTAATGATGTGTTAGATTAATGTGAATTTTAAAAATATTCTACATATAAAATATTTTGGATCAATCTTTTTAATTGAATTTTGGAATATTAAGAGATTTCTCACTAATTTAGGCTAAATAAGTTTTTTTCCTATAAATTTCTAATTGTTAGAAAAAACAATCAAGAATCTTTCTTTTAAAAAAGAAAAAAAAAAAAAAGCAAAAACCTTTCGGACAGTGGTTGGGTTTATCTAGTTAGCTTAGCATAATAATAGGGTTATTTCAATGGCCTATTTATCTCCATATGTCATTACCTTTTTTTGTGCTCCAAGGGACTTTATGCTCTCATATCTCAAACAATAGGTGTATAGAGACATATTCATGAATTTTGATTAATAAAGGCAATATAATAAAATTATAACCGTTTTCTTATATGTATAATTGCTCTATTCCTCTTGTATCCTATATTGTGTGTGAGAATTAATCTTTAAGAAGCATAAATAATGGTTTACACGTTGTAAACCAGTATAAATAAATTAAAACGTGTATTTGATTTTAATAATAATTTTAAAAATTATGATATAAATAAATTAAATGTGTATTTGATTTTTATAATGATTTTAAAAATTTCATAATTTATAATTATAAATAAATAATGATACAAAGATAAAGATATTTATATTGATTGTATATATAAATTAAATGTGTGTTTGGTTTGACGTCAGAAAAATTCTACTACAGAATCAAAATATCTTTTCAAAATAATCGGATGATTTAACTTTATGTAATCTTATTTTATTTTTGAAAATATTAGAATAAATATCCAGAATATAAATTGATATTTGTTAGAATTGATTGATTAGTAAAACAAAAAGGATATAGAATTGAAAAGGTTTTATGATGATAACAATGATGAGTGTAGTATGTTTTTTGAGTGCAGTATTAGCAGGGTTGGAAGTCGTAATTAGAAATAGTTTGTGACCGAAAGCATCCGCCAAGTTGGAATGAAACGGGGTTTCATTTGATTTGAAATTGAAATTGAAAATGAAAATATTGACTTGACTTGATGAATATAATTAAATAAATAGTGACTTGCTCAATGCATGTTGGTACCTTTTTAGTATTTAGTTTCTCATACGGTGTTGGTGGTGAAGTCAAGGTAGTTTCCATTTCACATTAAACATTTCATCCAAACAAACCTTTCTATTTCTAATTTCTAATTTCTAATTTTCTACATCACATCTTCCAAAAACCAACGCAAACTCTCTCTTTCTATTTCTAATTTCTAATTTCTAATTTCTAACAGGTTTGTGTCTGTGTGTCTCTAACTCCGAAATTTCTTTTTTTGTTTTATCTTTTCATCAACGCGTACGAATATAAGGACTAAATTATTACTATTATTCTTTTTCGTTAAACTCTCAAACACCCAGATTATTTCCATATTTATTCTCTTATTCTCCTTTCTAGGTTTGTTTATTTTTAATATATGCTATCTTATGTTATGCCTAGTCTTATTGATATTTATAGTAACAAGGTTTTGTTGTTGATTTTTGATATTGAAACTTTCTGCAGAAACATGGGTTGCTTTGGATTCTGCAAACAGAATGATACTTACACAAATTCTGACAAAGGACACTTCATGCATACCAATTCTATCGGTATTTTCTTTCTTTACAATTTTCTGCTTTATGATGATTCCATCTTTCATTTAATTTCATATACAAGTCATATTCAGATTGAGATGTTCCATAAATTGCAACTTTGCAAAGTCTTAATTATTTGTACTTGTGTTACCACTACAATTGCATTTCATTTTGATTCCACTTTCAAACAATGCAGGGAACTCTAGTTATCAAGGGAGACACACAGCAATAACCATTCCTCGCCCTATAACTCTCCAACCTATTTCTGTCCCTTCTTTTACAGTTGATGAATTGAGGTCAATGACAGATAATTTTGGTTCAAAGTCTTTCATTGGTGAGGGTGCATATGGCAAAGTATATCGCGCCACATTGAAATCTGGACATGAAGTCGCAATTAAAAAGTTGGATTCTAGTAAACAGCCAGACCAAGAATTTATTTCTCAGGTTTGGTTCAATTACAATTATAATTCTTTTAATATTAAGATAGTCAAACTCAAACATGATCTTATATTTTCCATTCAGTGCTTTTAATTCTTTAACTTACACAGGTCTCCATCGTATCAAGGCTAAAGCATGAAAATGTTGTTGAACTTGTCAGTTGTTGTGTTGATGGTCCTTTGCGTGCCCTTGCCTATCAGTATGCTCCTAATGGATCCCTTCATGATATGCTACATGGTTAGTCATTCCTAATACTATAACACTTCTCATTTTATGTATGTTATACAAAATATTTACATTCATTATAATCTTAAGAGTTTAATTTCCATATGTTGTTAGTATAAAAAAATTTATAAAAAAATTTATCCTGATAGCACATCACAATCATTCATATCTTTGACTTTAAAATTAGTTATGATAAAAAAAAATTTAATGATCTCATGACTATGATTAATTGACATTATAAAAACTTTTTACATTGATTGTATGTATTAATTTAATCATAATCTCTTAATTTAATTCTCATGTGAAATAAACTAATTGAATTTGGAATTATATTTTTTGAAAACACTACCATCCTTGGGAATGAATCTTGAAAAATTTAAAACTATACCATACAAGTAGATTTTTTTTTCTTTATTTGCATGTTTACCAAAAAATCACTTCACTCGTATTTGAATATAGGACGGAAAGGTGTCAAGGGTGCAGAACCTGGTGCAGTTCTGTCATGGGCTCAAAGAGTTAAAATCGCTGTTGGAGCAGCCAGAGGACTTGAATATCTTCATGAAAAGGCAGAGGTTCATATTGTCCATCGTTACATTAAATCTAGTAACATACTTCTATTCGAGGACAACGTTGCAAAGATTGCTGATTTTGATCTGTCAAACCAAGCCCCTGATGCTGCAGCACGTCTTCATTCTACCCGTGTTCTTGGAACATTTGGCTATCATGCTCCAGAGTAAGTAATTCCCGGATGCCTAATATACTACTTTATTTGATGCAAAATTGATGGAAAAACCAGTGAAAAACAAGTCAGATTATAAGTAAATTAGTAATATCTGTGGAGAGTGAAGTAGTGAAAAACAAACCCACTTTAGACTCAATTATTAGAAACTTGGCTCCTTGTCTCTTTTTTACGTTTTATTTTTACAGTAGTGGTTTTTAAGAACTAATAATGGCTTATTTATTGTATGGCAGATATGCAATGACTGGAAACCTCAATTCAAAGAGTGATGTTTACAGTTTTGGAGTCATACTGTTGGAACTCTTAACTGGACGTAAACCTGTTGATCACACCCTGCCCCGAGGACAGCAAAGCCTTGTGACATGGGTATAATACCATTTTCTTTTCCATCTTTCTGTTAATGATTTATTTATTTGTATGTCTTGTTCCCCTGTCATTGAATTTTGTATTTTACACAATGTGATTCTTGTTCATTGGAATTTATCAGGCAACACCAAGGCTTAGTGAAGATAAAGTGAAGCAATGTGTTGATGTTAGATTGAAGGGAGAGTACCCTTCCAAGTCAGTTGCAAAGGTAATTAATTAATTTGTTTATATTTTCATTTGGTAGATGAAATGTTGTTATCTATGAAGCACCAACACAAGCATAGACACTGGACATATCACCAATTCTCACATGTAACTAGTAATAATTTAAGAAAATAATCCAACATGTAACTAGTAATAATTTAAGAAAATAAAAGTAATTGAATATAACTATAGTTGTATATGTGCCGGTGTTAGACACCAGCCACATAGGTATTTGAGAAACACTTTTTATAAGCTTTAAAGAAATATGCTTCTACTTTGACATTTTCCCTCTTTGCCAACTACATAATTATTTGAAGGTAATTTGTGTTATAATGTAGTTTTCATTGATTTGTTGCACTTGTTGTATTTTTGCAAAAGATGGCTGCTGTTGCTGCACTATGTGTTCAATATGAAGCCGAGTTTCGACCAAATATGAGCATCATTGTCAAAGCTTTACAGCCTCTACTCAATACTCGCTCTGCTCAACCAAAGGAACCACACAACTTGTAAATTCCCAAACCAAACCCATCATTTCTTAGATTGTGTTGATTTACAACAGAGTATTGAAAGCATCGTTTGTACTATTATATCTATTTATTACCTGACATTTGTATTTCAAGTAAGCATTACAAGAAATAGTGATTCATAGTTAGGTTTCTGGTTTTGAATGCTTATGTTGCTACTTCATGCTTTTGTTACAACTCATCTGTTCAAGTGAATATATTATATTTATATACACTACTGAACAACATTTGTCTATTTGCATTTTTAAAATGAAACTTCTTCTCCACTAAAAGGGAACTATCGTGAAGAATGCAGCATGCTCATTTTTCCTTTGTAATATCATTGTGATTAATTTGCTATGTGAACTTTGATACATTTTAAAATTTACTGTTGGATAGCACGGATAATCATATAGATATTTTAGTCTACGAAAAGATTAAAATTTCAGAAAAATATAGATTAACAAATCAGGATCAAAATCTCAATATCACAATGTAGAAATTGAAGACAGATTAAAAATCAATTTCACGAGTCAAGGGTGAAAAAGAGTTGTATGTATATTTAATTTTCTCAATTTTACTATACTAAAATAAAACAAACATAAATAGTCGGCAAAAAAATCTTTCTAATTCCTCATTCATACCCTTATATACCAGAAGAATAATGTTTTTATTTTCAGAAACCACCTAATGAGTAAAGGTTAAAATTATTTTATTTTCAGTTCATCTTTAGTTGTTGTATCTTTCAATAAATTGCACAATACTTGGAAATATAACTAAAAATATATCATCAATTTCATTTTTTTAATAATATCTCTTCCCATAAGTTGAAACAACCTCTAGTACTGCTTGAAGTGATAGCGAAAAAGTGGTTGTCATTGGCAATGTCATCACAAAGAAAACATGGGAAGAGCTCATTGTGGTTATTCACAATGATCAAGAAATTCTCCACAGCAACAATTATAGACAATAAGGCACATATATGGTGTCTTTCTCCCTCACACTTTATGTAATTTTCTTATAATCTTTACACAAGTAAACATCAAGTCCTTTACAATCCTAATAAGTGATGAAACAAATAGAAAGACAGGGAGAAAAAGTATGAATAGCAATGAACTGTACAAAGCACAAACTGGTATAAGGGATTAGATGAATCCCATATTCATACACAATAATCTACATCCTAACATCTACATGATCCAAGTTATAGCAACCAAATAGGTATATCACAAAGTAACTGAGGTCCTGCTCCATGAAATTTGATGTAAAATGAAGAAGTAATCGTAACTCGTACAAGCTCGCACGAAAAGAATGCAAAAATGGCTCATTCACTTGCACGCGTACCTTAACATGGAATATGTACTCCAAGCTTTGTGATCCGTGGTTTTACTTCCGTTGATTCCTTCTTCCATTCAACTTGGAATCTGGATGATCACTCTTATCTGTATCAGAAGCCTCCACATCAGCACTTCTGGCATTACTCTTCCTTCGTCTTCGATCCTGAAATATCAACCACTTCATTTGAGAAATAAATCGATTACAGTGTCCACATGAAGGTCTAAAAATGGAAAAATTTCCTTGTAGCAATGATCTTAAAGTAGATATATTTCAATTACAGTTTCTTCTGAAGACAAGAAATTTAAAGGAAGTTACAAGGAACCAGATGAAATTTCATTTAAAAAATTCAGCTGCTATGAAATGTTGGAAACTGGCGTTTTTATAAATGAGAACCAGAATTCAAAAGTCAAACCTCTCTAGGTATGGGATATTCTTCGGACTCAAGCATGCGGACCACTTGACTCATTTTTGGTCTTTTTTCAGAATCTGGGTCAACACACCTTAAAGCAGTCAAAAGGACTCGTTTAAGGGCACTTGTTGATGGTCTGGTCTCAATGTTTGGATCCACAACCTCTTCTGCACGCCTATTACCTACCATCATCTTGAGCCAGTCGACCAAATTTACCTACAACAATTGCCGGAGAGTTTGAACAATCACAAATCCAAGAGATAGATTACTACTGAAATAAGTAAAAGTTGTGAAGTGCTCCAGGGAAATTTCTAATGTATTGTATTCCCAACATTTAAAATTCAAGTTAGGATTATGTATTAGTGAAGAGAAGGGAAGTTTGTTAACTCATATCAATTATTGACAAACAATATACATAAATACATTATACGTGACATCTATCAAAGTCTTGAATAATTTCTATACAGGTTACTAAGGAGGACATACCTCGGCTGCTGAACGGCTATAATCCACTGGATCTCTTCCAGTAATTGCTTCAAGGAGCAATACACCAAAGCTATAAACATCACTCTTCTCGTTTAGTAAGCCGGAATTGGCATATTCTGGAGCCACATATCTGAAAAACAACAAATACGAAAGAACATTAGTCACTGTTCCTTGCTGAATGAAAAATAACACAAAAATTACATTAGAATCATAAAACAAACAAGTCTTAAATCTGTAGACAGAGCTTACCCAAAAGTACCCATTACTCGAGTCGTAATGTGACTTTTTCCAGCACCGAGTAACTTAGCCAGTCCAAAGTCAGATATTTTGGCATTGAAGTCATCATCAATTAGAATATTACTCGACTTAATATCTCGATGGACAACTTTTGGTTCAATTGCTTCGTGCAAGTAAGCCAGCCTGCGAAATAATCAAGGAAGGATCAGTAAGAGGAAACTCACCAAATGTAAGAAAAAGGAACTTTCTACCAAAACAAATTAGGGACATGTACTAAATGATCGTACGCTTTAGCTGTTCCAAGAAGAATTTTAATCCGAGCCTCCCATGTGAGAAAACCATATTGTCGCATGGCTCCATGAAGCCATTGCTCTAAATTTCCATTGTTAACATACTCATAAACCAACAACCTGAAATTAACAGGGAATTTCTAAGGGTCAAAAATCCAAATTATATAAACCAGTACTGAGTAGTTTCCTAACAATTCTAGTACATAATCACCACTGTCATTTACCATGAAATTTTATGTTAAAGAAAAATGTAGACAACATTTGCACCAGTTCTTATATTTGTAAGATACACCAAAAGTTGATATAGTGGTTGCGAAAGCTTGTAAGCTATGTCAAGTCAATCAAATGCCCAAAATCAAGATGAAAGCAAACAAACACAAAAATGTCGGCGATGAATCGATGATTCACCTCTTTGCTGATTCCAAAATATATATACAATAAAAACATAGTTGAAAATCTGGATATTTAATTTAGCCCAAATAAAATAAAGACCAAGATGGTATGTTTACCTGTGAGTTCCTTCAACGCAAAAACCCAAAAGTCTAACCAAGTTCTTGTGCCTCACATGACCAATAGCCTCAACTTCCACTCTAAATTCCTTTTCAGCTTGTCCACTGCATGATGAACATAAATATTACAATAAAACATGAAACAATAAATATTATAAAACAAAGTTTGAAATAGAAATTAAAAAAAAAAACAAAAAAACAAAAAAAAGCTGCAATTCAATTAAATAAAGCGCGAAAACTTACAGATTATTGAGTAGCTTCTTAATAGCCACTGGATTCCCATTGATCAGCTGGCCTTGATAAACAACTCCATATCCACCTTCACCAATAACATTATCCTTCGAAAACTTGTTTGTTGCAAGTTCTAGGTCTCTCAATGTAAACCAGTGCCCCCAGCCAAGGTGAGAGAACTCAGGAAGACCCGACAAAGGGGAAGGCGAGGTTAAAGAAGGCCTGTGTGCAGAAAGAGACTTAGCACCGCTTTCTTCGCCTGATTGAGATCCAGCTGCGTCTTTGTCGGCGTGAATAAACGAGCCTGATTGACTGCTATATTCCCCATTCTTTGTTTGGAGCAAAACCTTTTCAGACTCCTTGTCATTAAACTTGTCGTAAAGACTCATAAAAGCACCATTCTGGTTTGTTGAAATCTGATCAACTCTAATCTCTTTGATCTCTTCGGAAACGGATAACCTGTGGCTGAGGGGAAGTATGTCCTTCACTCTTTTGGATTTCTTTTTTGAAGTGAGACATATTGATAAAACCAGAAGAATGATTATAATGAACAAACCAACTATTATCCCCATCAATTCCCATGCTTCCAACCCAAAAACAGATGTTTTCTTCGACAACCTCGAGCTCAGATCAGATGCCATTTAACTTCTGCCAATATATCTACAGAAATCAGATTTAAATATAAGAAATCATTTCAATGCATACAGCAAATAACATAGCAAAAATAAATGCCGCAACAACAACACGGTTCACAAATAATGGTAATGATTCCAAATTCCTGTACTGGATAACTCAACCATAGAAACAATTGGTACAAGAAATAAAATCACAAATCAAGTCATATGAAATTCCAGCAAGAAAATATACAAAATTTTCAAATAAAAGTTACAGAAATTCATTTCCCTCGTAAAAAATCAAAAGGAAAGAAAACTAAACTGCATATGAGACTCAGCATTCATATACTACCACAAAAATCAAGCAAAATTAGACCATGAGATGTGAAAGAAAATTGTAACAAGTGGACTTCAAATTTTTGGAAAATATAAACCTTAATTATGAGGGATGAAGAGGACAAAAACAAATAAATGAAATCAGGTTTATTTAGATAGCATTTAATAACCAAATAATAGAGATAAATCAAAACTTCATTTATTTTGTACATAAGAAAGATGAGTCTAGTAAAAATTCACACATTTGCTAACCAAAAATATTAAGGAAGAAACCAATGATCATAAAAGAGAGTCTGAATTACCTATATCAAGAACCTTGAAAAACTCAAACACTAGATCTCTCAATCCCCCAAAACCCTCTTGGAAGTAAACTCATAAGCACAAACCCAATTCAACCCCATTATCAAAATAGAATTTTGATTTCTGGGTTTTGTAAACAGTGTCAATGGGTATGTGTTTCCAATCTCAAAAAAGAAACTTTTCAGAAGAACAACATGAACTATAATACTCCAGCTCAAACACAGAATAATGGAAAAGGGAAGAAGGATTTCACGGTAAGGCACCGACCCTTTTGAGAAGTTGTTGGAGGGAAATGGAGAACACATGAGAAGAGGGAAATGGGATTATTAATAAAGAAGAAAGTAGAAAGAATGGAATTGTTATAAGTGGTAGGTGAGTATCATTTTGCAATGCATATAACAGTAAAAACTAAGCATCAAAATAGAAACTTCCTTTGCTGTTTCTTCAAATTTCTTCTCTTTATTCTTCTTCTTTGATTTGATTTGATTTGATGTGATGTAATGCGTGCCTTCTCCTTTTTCTATATTTCAAATTCAATTTTTTTTTTATTGTTTTTTTGTTATTCCTTAACACTAAGCATGACGGTGACAGACAAACAGATGCTCTGCCTATAATCGTGTTTCGCATTTTTTAATTCTTCTTTTCTTAAAAATTATTCTTTTAATAAACCATCTATTCGCTTTGCACACAAATATGTTTACTTTCCTTCATTGTAATTTCTGTAGTTAAATTTCTCAAAACCACTCTTATATTTCAACTCTTTATTTTTTATTCATTTATTCATCATTTAGCTTTTTCTTAATATTTCTCTCTCCAATCATAAAATCAAACATCTATTATAATTTCTTTTTTATCTTTCTTAAAATGTTAAAAAGACGTATAAATATGCATCAATAATTATTCTTTTTTAAACTAATTGAAATTCATTTAAAAGTTTGATATCTTCTAATAAGATATTCAAACAAATATGTCGCCAAATGATTGAATTCACGATTAAAATAATTAAGAATCAAATGTACACCATTATATTTTATTCACTGGTATTTACAATTTGTATCATAATATATTGATAATATTTTATATTTTTATAGGAAAAAAAATTAGATTAATGAACACACACTTCATACAGATCATAAAAAATCACAATCACATTAAAAATTTACAATATAATTTAGCTAATTTATTGTCATATAATTTTATAATTAAATCGAAATAATTGCGATAGTTATTCGTGTCAATAGAAAACAAGTATGTTTTTCTTCTAACCTATAAATTGAAATATGATAATATATCATATAAAAGCTTCGATATTCTTTTAAGAATATTTGAATATATGATAACTTATTTTTTAAAAATTAAACAAGTTATAAAATATTTTAAAAAAATTTAAAATATTATATGATAATAAATTATGTAATTTTAATTTTTTTAAACATATAATTACATATTAAAATACACTTTTACTTTCCATAATTATCTTCTCTAAAATCACTCTCCGAAATACACCCTCGATTAGTTCTCTCACATTTTAAGTTAAAGCTTTTCCCTGTGTGATGCCAATTGTGTCACACATACTGAATACTATTCTTTTAGTATATTTGTCAATATTATACTGGAGTATTTTTTTTTCCGGTAACATTTCAATCTCATTTTATTATATGTTTTAAGGTATATATTTCATATTTTTATGCTAATGTTGCCTGTACTCCTATAACACTTTTTTTTTTACATTTATAGAAGTGTACAATATAAAAATGAAATACTAGTAAATTTTCAACGTGTAATTAAGTTTCATTTTGATGTTGTTAGTAGTCAAACATCATTTTTAAAACATCACCAGCATTTTTATCACATTACATCAAAAAGACAGACAAGTAATATTAGTGTGAACTTTAAGAAATGCTAGACTGCACACCTAATTAATGAGGCCAAAGTCGTAATTATATGCAAATTTCCAATACTCTTTAATTGCGTAATTTTATTTTAATGTGTTATATATTGAGACTTCGTTATCCCATTAAGTTGGCTGGATAGTCAAGAAAACAGACCGGATACCATATCAATTTTTAATTTTATAATAAACACCATAAATTACTAATACGTACCCTTTCTAGAATTGCTTAATACTAGTTAATACTTCTTCTGTAACTAAATATAAACTCTTATTCAAAACTTTACTCTTATTTAAAAAAAAAATTGGTTATGTAATTAATGTGTTTATTTTATATAAAATAAGTATTAAAATATTATATATATATATATATTGATATATTCAATAATAATTTTTAATATTCTAAAAACAATTAGTAGTAGTATTAATTAAGATTATATTTAAAAAATAATAATAAATTCATTTAATAAATTGAAAGAGGGTTTATATTAAGAGACAAATTGTTTTGTCTATAAGACCTTATAATGAGAAACAAAAGTAGTAGTACTAAATAGACTTGAATAGACAAAAATAAAAACTTAAAAAATAATGTACTATTGTGCAATTCTAGTTTCTTTTAGTGTGTAATGAGATAGCCATTATAATTAGTGGTATGTTAGTAAATGTATTTCATTTTTTTTCATCATGAAATTAAATACATTTAGTTATCATATTTTTTTACTCTACAAAGTTTAGCATAAAAATCCATAGACTAAGTGCAGAGAATATGAGGATTGTGGATTTGAACTCTCACCTCTATAGACCAAATATATCTATAGCTTTTCGTCATCTGAGTTGCATTAAAAGAAACTTAACTATCATGTTTTTTTTTTTTTAACAAATCAAACTTATGTCGTATCATTAGCAATAGCAGTTGCAATACAAGAAGGCATATAATGAAAGACTCGAGGACTATTCATATATGTAGCTACACTAGCTAATTCTCGAACCACCATAATAACTTGTCTTTTATTGAACTCAACCAAGGAGTTTGAACAATTCTTCAATTTAATATTAATACTTTAATTCAAAATAAAGCGAAGTTAGAGATATTCATTTTTAAATTATTGAAGTTATCCACCGTTATATTCGAGTATAGTTAAAAAATAACATTGTTGGACCGTAATTTTAGAGTCCAATTAATAATTTGTAAAAGATCATAAACTTCTCATTTCTTTACTATTAGACATTAGCATTATAGTGTATGAGGTTATTTTTCTAGAATAAAATTACCATTTTTATCCCAAAAACACACTCCTAGCTATGTGAATTTGTCATTGTTATAAGGTGCATCAATATTGCATTGCTTATAAACTAGTGCAAAGTGAATATATGATCATTTTGAGTAAAAAGGGAAAGCCAATCCTACATTGCAAGTCAAATAAATGTGGGTCATCATCTTTGGACAATTTTAACTCACAAGGCTAAATTTCCGTCCTACATATGGACCAATAATTGGTTGGTGGTTTATTTCCCTAAATATTCTCAAATACTAATAATTTGTTAGTAGTTTCTTTCCCCTCCCAAATGTTCTTACCAATAGTGTATTTTCAAAAAAAAAAAAAATACATTCGAATTGATAAATTTGATTCGAATCAACATTGAGTTGAGAAAAGATAATTTTTTTAATTGGTTTGATTTGAACACATACTTGTGATACCACTACACGAACTCTATTTTGTCACTTATTTCTTGCTTTCATAACCCATATTTTTTTATTGTTTTGTTTTTATTTCTGCGTATAATAGATATTATTTTCTAAAATATTTATATCGATTAAAGTTACTCGAATAACTTTACATATTATCAGTGCATGTATTCAACTATATTTCTACTATTGACAAAACTTAGTGCTAAAAATTAATCTTGTATGTTTCACTTCAACTAAAAAAACAAAGACAAACTAATTTTTGGGTGCTAAGTATGATTTTTTTTTAATTATAAATATTAAGGTTAATTTAATTTCAAGTAACGTTTAGTTTTTATTTTTATTTTGAGTTGGTCATTTATTTTAATTTTAAGTGACAATTTGATATTTTATGTTTTAAAATTTCAACAATGTTATCATTTTTTATACAAAAATTCAAAAAAATCATCAAAATTTTCAACCAAAATCCATAAAATTAATAATCATCTTCAATATAATGCAAATTTTATCAAATTCATAACTCAAATATATAAATACAATCATATTTTCATCTTCAACAACATCAAATAAAGAATGAAAATATGAATTTATTTCAGTATTTAAGTTATGAATTTGATAAAATTTGTATTTTATTGAAGAT
>JBBPBS010000007.1:11573610-11599962 GCA_037974835.1 Cicer judaicum
AAAAAAAAAAAATTAAAACGTTACTTAAAATTAAATTAAAAGACTACGTATTTTTAGCTTAAATATTAATTAAAAATCAAGATACCTGTAAATATAAATTTTGGTGTGTTAAAATGTGTATTTAAAATTTTATAACCATAGAAGAGTTTCTTCTTTAATAAAAGCGTAGTTTTGTTTGACTTTGACGAGAGCATAAGCACTCCAAAAGCAAGGCAATTAGACAAAGACTGCTGAATTAAGAACAGCCACCCGCATGTTGCCTAATGTTTATGGAACACTAAATGCTTTGTTTCTTTCAACACAATTAACAATTTCAAAGTACAGTTGTTATCTCCTAACCATTTTTTTTAGAAAAAGCTAACATGCGTCTAAATGTTAATAATTCAAATTTATAATTATATTTTAAAAGTTATATTTTTAACTTTTAAAAATTTAAATATTATATATTTTAATTAAAAAATTATATTTTTAGTATAGTTAACATATGCTCTTAGCATTAAAATGACCGGCAAATACTTATCTATGTCTTAAAGGTACATTTTTAAGCAAATATTAATTTATTGCTATTTTCAGTAAATATTTTTATTTTTGAATTCTTTAATACACCTCTTATGGATACATGTTTGCAAGTCTCTAGAATATATTATATTTTACTGTTTTGTTCTTTGTGGTTTTTGTTTATTTTATACAACTTTGACTCTTTGTAATATTTTTTATTTAATCTCCATAACTTTTTTTTTTACTTCGGTTGAAAATATAATATTTAAATAAGTACCACTTAGGTCCTTGGTCTATAAAGTCAAAATTTAAATTTAATCATGGCATCATGCCATGTTAATAGTTTTGGGAACATAATCTTGAAGTTACAATAGTTAATCAATAAAGCAAAATGAGAAAGTAAAAAGCATCAAAAGATATTCTGAAGAATAAAATTAGGGATTTTTGAATTAGAATATCTTAATATGGTAAGCCAGGGTGGTGGGCATTGGTGAAGAGGCAGTAGGCAGAAACACATATCCTCAAAGATAACATTAACAAATGCAAAAAGCTTCTCTTCCACCGACAGTTGTTGGTAAATAATTACAACGAATCAAAGTCAACCTCACTTATTAGTATGTGGTTAGATTTTATCATGACTTAGCTAAGAACCTCAACATTTTACTTTTTTAGCTTGTTTTCGTCTCCTTATACAAGCTGCCTCGTGTCACAGTTTGTTTTTCAGGCAACATGTCACACATTTAGATCGCACCATATTTGCTACGGGACCCAAAATCCTGAAAACAATTAGAAAAAAAAATATTTCAAATTATTAATTTTATAGTTCAACTCACAAATAGATTGATATTATTAAATTAAATATTGATATTTTATAACTGCGTGTAAATTTACAGTAATATTTATGATATCTTTTCTAAAAAAAAGTTAAATATTTTCTTTTTTAAAATCTTAGAAATTTGTTAAGATCCGTACAAGTAATTTGAAATTAAAATCAACTCAAAATTTAAATTTATAAAAAATTTGAATATGAAAAAAATTGAATGATTACCAACAAAACTCTAGAGTATTATATATATATATATTACTCCTATAATTTGATTACATGGTCTACCAGCATAGATTTCATTTTATTAACAAAAAAAAGCTCTAAACCATAGGACTAGTCATGCAAATGATTGTTCCAATTAGTCATGGGACAAGAATCTTTGATGTTGAAATTAATAAGGTCCCATGAACAGATTAGTTTGGTGTACGTTGATTCATGCTTGTATGTAAACATGAATTAATTCAATTAAATCATGTGAAACATATTAGGCTGGAAATTTTGGCTGGTGAGATATCAAAATTAGGACGTGGGTGTGCCGTTTGAGACATGTCTACATATGATTGTAAATTAATGTGAGCACACACGCAACATTTTGTATTCTGTTTTCATGATGTTGTTATTAGTAGTTCAAACTCATTTCTCCATTCAGATGTTATACTTACTATTTATATAGTTAGATTAGATGCTATTGTCAACACACTTTCATTCATCCATCTTATATTTTGAGATATTATTTTTCTAACATCAGCATTTTGGTGTCACCTGTATTTTGGTTTTTGTGTGTGTTTTTCAAATACAGGTAAAAGTTGTAGAAAAATAAAAATAAAATATTGTATATGGTATGTAGTTTGAATTCAATTAATAAAATTGTATATTAATTGCATAGAATTATGAGATCATTAAGAAAAGTATACATATTGAATTTAGTTTGTTTATTTTATTTGTAAATGTTCTAAAAATATCATTTATTCTATTATAAATTAATGTATCAATTTGATTTTTTATCTTTAAAGATAAAGTAGTACTAGTATTAATAGGGAAATATGATTAAAAAAGTAATAAATATATCTATTAAATTTTAATGAAGCTTACATTTAGAGATTTTTTTTTTCTTTTTCTGAATGGTATTTGGGTATAAGGCAAATGCTTATATCCAGAGGATGATTATTATATATCAAAAGGTTGATTCTGGTTCAGGTTATATCTTAATTAATTACTTGGTGTGGAGAAGGCATATTTTCCTTAATTATGGAAGTATTTGTCATGAATCATGATGTTGACTAAAACTATAATCTTCTACCTAAAATTAGGCATTTGTGGATGTACTGTACTCCTTGTCTAAGAAGTTTGGTAAGAAAATGTTCATCCTCGAATTGAACAATTTATTTGTTATTTAAGACTACTTGTTTTTTTAATCCATCCGCTTCAAAGTCCATTAAAAGAAACTTGATTAAAAAAAAGACCATTAAAAAAATATTCGTGTATATTCAAATCTTTCTAAATATAGAGCAGAGTGCTGTTTTGGTTAATATTGTATTTAGAAAGTCATATACTTATATATATTAACAAAGATATAGTGTATTACCGTAACTAATTAGTTTTGTAAAAAAATTAACTATTTTTTCTGATAAAAACTTATGGCGATTAAAGAATGTTTCAAGATTCATCGAGTACTTACAAGAGAATCGACCTTACAACTTATCAAATTCAATATTTTGTTATCACCAAATTAAATCATTAAAATTAATTACTTAACTAATTAATTAATCGGAATAAGCTAAAAGTATCATTTTTATATGATTAAATATTAGAAAAGTGGATACTCTTTTAATTCAATATATTTTTTTTTTTTACTTTTTGCCGAAGACTTTAGTATTCAATAGTATATTTTACACTAAAGAATCTTAATTTTCAATAATATATTTAGAAGCAAATAAATAAAAATGAAAAACAGATAAATATTCACATATTAAAAAACACCTATTTTAAATTCGAGTCTCCGCAAAGGGACAAGATGCAAGCCAATACAAGGGGAAAAAAACATGGGAATTTTTTAAATTTTGGAATTTTAGTGAGTATTTTTAGTTGACTAATTTAGAGAATTTATAATTTCAACTCAAACCAGATGATTCTAGAATTCTCTGATTTCACCTTCTCCCATGAGTTCTAAACTTCTCCCCTTCGTGTCTCTATTTTAAAAAAGATCCTAAACAATAATAAATAAAACAAAAAAGTTACATTAATTTTCGCTTCTCAGTCAATCCAATCTAGCTAACAATTCTTTGACTAATTTGTATTTTCCTTTTTAACAACTATTTTATTCTCATGAATCAAATTTTCATCAAAAATAATTCAAAATTAAAAATAATTATATTTTTTTTGTTACTTCGACAATTAATTGAAATGACTTTTTAAAAAAAATATTATAGTAGCTTTTTCTTCTTCCATATGTATCACTAGAGACAAATCTACTTTCCGAGATTTGTAGGCAATGGTTTGCGGGTATTTTTTAAACAAAATAAATAGAGTGCTTAACATATTTATATTTTTGTTAAATTCTATTTTAATTGAAAAAATATTTTTAGATTAGATGTTTTGTCATGAATTTAAATATAGAGTCTGATAATTATATTTATTATTATTTTTAAATAATTTAATATATTAAAAATATCATCAAGAGTTGAGTGAAGCTAACTCAATGGGATATAATTCTACAAAATGGTTAATCAGAGTTCAAATTTCAATTGAAATATATATTTATATTCAATGTTCAACATTTCGACAAATAAAAATGCATCTGATGGAAATAATTTATTGGTGATAAGAAACTACTACAAGTAGATAATGTGTGAGATTTTATAATAATTTTTAAATATAATTTTAAATTACAAACACAAGTTTAAATGTTTCTTATATCATATAATTTAGTGCCTGAATGGAGGACGAAGAGAGAGTATTTCAAGTGGTGCTTATAGAGTAGAGCTGGGGCAGCAACTGCATTTGTTAATTTCACAAACTTCTTCATTATTGGACCTAATCTATATATTGGAGGGGTTAAAAAAATTTATAATTTAAAAGATAAAAAAAATAAAAATAAAAGGAATTGTACTACGCACCCCTTTATTTTTACCTCTCACCCCCCAATTTTTTTTAAAGACTATTTTACCCTTTGTTAATTTGTATAAAAGCATAAAAAAAAATTACCATTCCATTTTCACACCCCCACATTTGAAAATTCTAAAAAATTTTACATGATTCGAAAATTTTAAAGTTTCGAAATAACAGTGAAGTAAGTTATTCGAAACTTTTGGAAAATGAAAACCTTCGAATTGTAAATTTTTTGAAACAAATAACAATTTCGGAACTTTGGATAAACACCAAACTTTCAAAATGCAAATTAGTTTCAAAACTTTGGCCTCCATTGAAATTTTTGAAACACATACCACTCGAAACTTTCAAAATTTCGAATAAATTCATTTTGAAAGTTTCCAAAAATTCAAAACTTTCAAAAATTTTATTTTATTTTTAAAATTCAAAATTTATGTTATAAAAGAATGTTTTGAAAAATAAAATAGAATATTATTTTTAATTAAATTTTTTACTATTTTTGAAATTAGGTATGAGTAGAGTTGAAGTTTCTGCTTCAAGAAAGGTTATAAATTCTACAGAAAAATTTATCACTAATCAGATATTATTACTACTACTGATGACTCATCACCGATCAAATTTTTATTATAGCGATATAGTTAGTTTTGTTTGAAACGTATTTTGTAGGTATTTTCCTCTCGAGAAGCTGTATTTGAATGGACAAAAACCATTAGAAGACAAAATGGAATTTTAATTGTTACCATTCAATTAGATAAAGCAACCGGAAATAGGGGAAGAAAAGACTAATTGATTTTGGGATGCGAAAGAGGTGGAATATATAAATCAAAATCATCGTTAACTTGCTCTCATAAGGAAAACTGTTCATTTACTCTCAGATGTATACCATTAAGTGTTGGTGAATGATGGAAAATTAGTGTTCATTGTGGGACACACAATCATGATTTACTTGATACTCTAACCGGTCATTCTTATTTGGGACATTTAAACGAAGAAGAGAGGAAATTTGTCAATGAAATGACAAAGTATAAGTTTGCAACCAGGTTCATTCTAAATGCTTTGAAAGTTAGAAATAAAACCAATCTCACTAATAGTCTTTAGTGACTCTCCAAGAAAAGTCGCAACATGATATAGCCTTCGAAACGCCGATACAAAATATTTCATAGTAGTCTGCCACACCTAATCTATATTGTTCGGCCTCGGAGGAACATCACGCGGAATGCACTGAATACGACCAAATTGTCGAAGACATCACTCTGGCAAATATGGGACTGAGACTCCACCACATCGAAGATATCCATCCAGAGAACATCGAAATGGATTCAAACGAATGATTAGCTCGATCATCATCATATGGTGTAAACACTACATCCTTGGGCATCAAAGCATCAAGTATCTGACGATATGTCACTAATCCACCTTCAACATCATGTTTTGCAATCCACCTACATGCTAATTGGAAGATGTGCACAAACCGCTCCTTTATCGTCCCGCTTACATATCGTAGGGAAGTGTTCGTAAATCCAGCACTGTAACATAAATAACAT
The DNA here is from genome assembly GCA_037974835.1 of Cicer judaicum. Classification (NCBI taxonomy): domain Eukaryota; kingdom Viridiplantae; phylum Streptophyta; class Magnoliopsida; order Fabales; family Fabaceae; genus Cicer; species Cicer judaicum. Next base: position 11,579,587 of record JBBPBS010000007.1, read on the forward strand.
AATAAATAATATAACTTAATATAAATACATAAGTAAAATAATACAACTTAATAAATAGATATACTCGTAACAGGGTCATGTAAGCTCCCAACTGTCGAGTGTCGTGGACAACCCCATCTCCCATGTTGTCATAAAGGAAAACCAATGTCGCAGTAGCCCACGAATAGTCTCGACAACGATCTAAATCAATAAATAAACTGATATATTTTGCCTCCACACGCATATGTGTTTTATTGGCAAAAATAGTGCTGCCAACTAAATGCAATAGATACGTTCTAGCCGCACACTCAAACTGGTTAGTTTGAATGAGGCGACTATATAAATCACGCAATCATTGCAATCTATATTGGACACATTTATTATAATTAATCTCAGCTAGAGATTCCTTCCATGTTGCACCTAAGTACTCATGTGCAGCTCTTGCAACATTATAAATGTTCATATTCACAGGTGCATTAAATTTTTTACCATGGGGTGAGATGTGAATGAGAGTCGCAACGTCATCTAAAGTAATAGTCATCTTTCCAACTGACAAATGAAATGAGCTGATCTCCCTGTGCTATCTTTCAACAAATGCAGATATCAGACCAGCATCAGCCATAGTGAGGTAGGTCGGAGACAAATATAGCAGCCCAGATTCCCGAATGCAATGCTCTACAGGATCTGACACAAGAACTTCGGCAAACTTCTTCAACTTCAATCCATGAGTAATTACTTTTAACGATCCATAATTTTGCGGTTAATTACATAGTAATTAATTAATTAAAATATTTAAATAAATAATTGAATAAATAAATAAATTGAATTAAATAAACACAATTAAATATCATCAACATCAAAATATTAATTAAAATATACCTCTCCTTCCCATAGCCTCTGAGCCACGTAGTGCTCATATTGTGTCAACGCATGTGTCACCATCGCCCCTCGGGGAATCCAATATGCTGATCATGCTCATCAACGTCATCAGCATGTGCAACATCATCATCAACATGTTCCATTTGAGGCTCAAGAACATCATCCTCCATCTGTGCATGTGTAGTAGACTCGACGACATCATCATGGATGTCTTGTCTTCGACGACGCTGACTAATTGGACGATTTGCTTTGTTTCGTCGTCTATTTGATGCTGTTGGTGAAATTCTCTCTGCACCATCACCTCTATCACCTATAATATTGCGAATAATTTGGCAAAACTCATCTGTCATCCTAGGCACTGCAATATATCAATATTAAAAAAAATACTCTAACAAAAGGAAATAACACATTTCAAAACTTTCATATATTTTGAAACTTTCATATATTTCGAAACTTTCATATTTTCGAGCTGAATGTTTTGAAACTTTCATTTCTTCGAGCATCAGCCATTTCAAAACTTTTTAATTCCATGAAACTTTCGAAAATTTCAAACTTTTGAGAATTCCATTTCGAACCTTTCAGCATTATACAAACTTTTGAAAGATTTGGGTTTCATACATTTCAAATATTTGAAATATTCGAATTTTTACTTACTTTTCAGATTCGGAAGTTTCAAATGTTCGAGGGGTGGGTAGGATCAAGTTCGAATATTACATACTTTTGAAGGAATTGGATGAAAAAAGAAAGTGATTTTTTTTTTGGTTTTAATAGATGAAATTGAGGGTAATATGGTCTTTTTCACATGACTGGGGGTAGGAGGTAAAAATGGGGTGGGGGGTGCATGGTTCATTACTAAAAAAAAACCCTAATACTAAAAGCCCTTTAAAATATTATGGACTTAGTGGGCCTAAAGACCCACTTTTTCAAAAAAACAAACGTTTTTTTCGCGGATAAAATTTTTTCGATAAAAAATAATTTCTAATTTTTTTTATTCAAGAAGAAGTTTCAATTTTTTTTGAGATTTGTTTTTGAAAAAAATATATTTTTAGATTTTTTTTCAAATAAAATAAAATTCAAAATTTTTTTAATAAAAAAAATATTAAAATTAATAAAATATTAGGGGTCTTAAGACCCTGAGTCTCCTCCCTTAAACCCCATAAAATAATGGGTCGGGACTTTAAAAAAATTGTTTTGATTAGAGACCTAATATTTAGGACCTAACAAAAATAAAATTAAGAGAGCCTTAAAATTTAAGATTTTTTTTTTAACAACTCTAATTGCAGCGCTTTGTTTTGACTTTTGAGTAGCGGAGAAAATAACATTTGGTTTTGTGGCATTTGGGACATGGAATCAACGAAGATGAAGAATGGGGAAAGTAAGGTTTAGCCATGCAATTTCTCTGGGCTTTCTCAATTTTTAAGTCTTGGCCTTAATGACCAAAGCCCTACTTCAAGTCCATTCATATTTCTTGGCAATTCATGATGATGTTTATTTTATTCACTCATTTGTGACGTGGCTCGTTGTTTTCTTGTATTGATTAGTTTATATTTGATTTAATTATAGTATTAATTCTTCTATTATTAATTTAAAAAATTATTATTTTTATTTTAAAAATTGATAATTTTAATTATTTTATAAAATTTTGGAGTTAAAATATAATAATTTGACATATATTTATTGAGATGACATATAATTTTTATGATATAAAACCATTTAAATATATTTATTATTTATATGTCATTGATTAGATTAAATATATAAAAAAATCAAAATTAAAAGTTAAATTTTTATAATATTTTATTTTAATTTTATAAATATTAATCATTTTTTTATCGTCGTATCATATGTTAAATTATTTAAAGTATCATATATCATTCTTTTTTAGTTAACAAATCAAATATATTGACGAAAACTGTCAATTTTTAAAATAAAAAAACTAATTTTATAATGAAAGACATAAGTTTTAATAAAAATATTAATAATGTCGACATTTTTTATTTGTGTTATGTATGATAACTCTTGTTCAAGTTTTCAACATGACATTTTTCATTTTTATTTTACGATTATGTTCAAATTTAATAAACGAATTTTGATATTAAAAATCAAATTATATAAAATATTAGTTAAAAGAGTATCTAAAAAATTAATATATCAAATTTTTATTTTTAATTAAATAAATAATTTTTTTAATATTATATTTTTAAAGGGAGTATAAATACTTATTAAATGATAAATAGTTGGTCAATCTGTAACTGCAATTGTCAGGGGTTCTTTATTTGTTTTTGGTTTGAAGTTAATCGAGAGGTATTGCGTTCGATTCTAACACACTGACACCGTGACGTGAAAACTACGATCATTGGACCAATTACCAATATTCCTTTAATTATTTATTCCACTCTCCACAATTCTGATTGTAAAACAAAAATCCTTAATGCAAAAGTATACAAACATAAATAATATGCTAAATGTGAAAAAAAAGTTTAATATATTATTAGTGTAATTTTCTTTTTATATTGTCAAATCCCACATATCTCGCTACATGCGTGAAAAATAAAAGTATACAAACATAAATAATATTTTGTGTTGAAAAAATCATATATATATATATATATATATATATATATTCAACTTTATGTTACTAATTTAATATTGTTAATATTTTATTATAAGTGTACATTGAAATCATGACCTAATTATTAATCTGTAATTTATTTTATTAAATTACTTTTATATTTTTAAAATACGAATTTGATGATTATAAGTGTTATAAAAATGTTAATTTAATTAAAATATAAAAAGTATCATAATGTTACACTTCAAAATAGTACATTTTATATTTTAATTCTTTTTAAAATAAAAATGAATGAAAAATTATTATATATAACTCATTACAAAATTAGAAAAAAGAAAGTGTGAATTTTTTCCATTAATTTTGGTTAAATAATAAAGTCAGATTTTTTTAATAATGTATATACTAATATCTTTTCATCCTACAAAATAAGTATATTTTAGATATATTTACATTAGACAAGTGAAAGGAATAATTAGATAATTATTTCCAAATGTATCATTTTTGAAACAAGGGAATTTTTATACTCTATAACATTTAGTTAATACGAAAAGAAACAACTTCAAATGAAATATAATATCAAGAATTTGATTTAAGAATTACAATCATCTGCAAATTATCTTCTACATGAGGATCATGTTTAGAATCATTCTAAAATAAAAAAGAATTTATAGTTTACTGAACATTTATAAAAAGTATTTAGAGCTTTTTTATGTGGAACTTTGGTGATAGTGGCAAATGGTTAGTATTGCCAAAATATGAGGAAGTATGACAAAAACAATTCTTAATGAAGGTGTACATGCAAACACTTCAGAGCTCAATTCAATGAAAGTTAGAGGAAGCTAAAGATATTTTCTGGTTAGAATGAAGTACCTACCATGCACTTGAAGTATGTAACTTTTTATACAGAGAACCCTTAGAATATTACAGAATATCTTTAATTAATATTAATATTGTTTTTGTCATATTAGTCTTTAATTTTAAAAAATAGGATTTGATTATTAAAGTATCCATATCTGTTTGTTAGAATGTGTGAGAGTGACCTGATCTGTGACTAAGACTGAGACAGTGCAAAGTGTGTACTGTTTCCATTGTTCCTACTTCCTATGAATATACAAGACAGAGACGCACATGGTAGTTGTTACGAAACACACCAACAACTACAAATAAATAAATAAACATTTATTACTCTTTCTCTTTGGATTCCATCTTGTTGACATTATTATTTCTTACAATTTCTCTTTCTTCTTCATTCTAAAACATTGTTGCTATTTCAAAGTTATAAACTTTACTCCATTTCAGGACATTGGTGTGTGTTGTTAGTTACCTACCCCTCTTTGCTTAAACTACTGATTCAGTCTCAGAATGATGAGCAGAACGCTTTTCCTAACATATTTCTACTTGTTTCTCTACATTTTGCTTTCTTCTGCTGTTATTTTGTACAACAAGGTTCTTTACTTCTCATTTTCATTTCTTACTTTTTACTTTTTCCTAATCCATGATTAATGTATTAACTAATTCTTTAAGGGCTAATCTTTTGCAGTGGGTTCTCTCTCCAAAGTACTTTAACTTTCCACTTCCTATCACACTCACCATGATTCATATGCTTTTTTCTGGAGCTGTAGCATTTTTTCTTGTCAGGGTCTTTAAGGTATGTCAATGTCATTCTGTTGTGTTTTGTGAATGCTTCTTTTTGGGGTTTATGGTCAATTTCATGGCCTTTAATATTCAATGTGACCACATTGCCATATGTTTGGGTGCTAAGTTTGTGTACTTGACGTTAACAATTACTATGCTCTTTATTGGAATGTACTCTTTCATGTCGATGTTTCACTTTGATTAGGTTGTTGTCTTGTTTCCTTGCTTGATCATTTTTCATTGTCTCACTATTTTGATTAATAGATATTCATTTTCTCTGATTTGCAGGTTGTATCTCCTGTCAAAATGACATTTGAAATGTGAGTGTGTGGGCCATAAATTTGAAGCCTTCTTGTGTGTTCTCCTTTGACCAATTTCATTTCTAAACACATTCTTTCTGTGACAGATATGCAACTTGTGTGATACCAATAAGTGCATTCTTTGCATCAAGTCTATGGTAAGCACTACACATAGGCAAACTAAACTTTTCTCATTTCTTACAAACATAATCCTCAGATTCTTTATAAATAGAAGATATTTCTCATTTTTACATTTCCTATTTGTCTGATTCAACAAGTGCATGTTCAATAAGATTATGCAAAGGCTCAAAACTATCGTTATTATGTTGTTTATTTAAAATTTAGCTTAGTCAATTGTGGTTCATTCAACTTGTTTATGTGGTTGAACTTGGATGTTTTTTGTTGCAACAGGTTCGGTAACACGGCTTATTTGCATATTTCTGTGGCTTTTATCCAAATGCTTAAAGCTCTGAGTATGTTTTAACAAACTTCACATGTTTCTCTTTACTGTCACAATGATAATTCCTTATTAATTTAAAAACTTTGTTGTTTTAGTGCCAGTGGCAACATTCGTTGTTGCGGTTTTATGCGGCATTGACAAAGCAAGGTGTGATGTGTTCTTCAACATGCTGCTAGTTAGTGTTGGAGTTGTCATTTCTTCCTATGGGGAAATTCATTTTAATATAGTTGGTACAGTTTACCAGGTCACAGGCATCTTTGCAGAAGCTTTTCGACTCGTCTTAACACAAGTCCTTTTACAGAAGAAGGGCTTGAGTTTAAATCCCATTACAAGCTTATATTACATAGCTCCATGCAGGTACATTCTGTTCATGCTTCAAGTTAGTTTTCTCTAAAAGATTAAATGTAGTCAATTGAGTCTGTATGATTGTCATATTATCAAATATCAACGACGTTTAGTTAATAACCACGTTGGTAATAGTAATATTGACTTTTGTGCAATGTGCCTCAACAACACACACATTCAAGTGATATGCATCTCTAATCCTGGTTAGAACAATCTTTGACCTAACTTTATTTCTCAGCCAAACTTTGGATTTCCAGGGTCTTTTTTCGTTAAGAATCGGAGGGTTAAGACACTAAAAGTTTATGTAACTTTTAGTTTCTTCAAACTATGAAATTTATATCATGTCTATCTTACTGCCTCTCTTTTTAGGTGAAGAAAATGTACAATGTTATTGGAAGTATCAATGCTTGCATATCCGCAAATCCAATATACTATATGATCTGCTAACTCTTTTGTACATTGTTATATGCAGTTTTGTGTTTCTCTTTGTGCCTTGGTACCTTCTGGAAAAGCCAATGATGGAAGTTTCACAGATTCAGTTCAACTTTTGGATCTTTTTTTCAAATGCTCTGTGTGCATTAGCCTTGAATTTTTCAATTTTCTTAGTGATTGGTAGAACTGGTGCTGTAACCGTCCGGGTCGCCGGTGTGCTTAAAGACTGGATATTAATAGCACTTTCAACAGTTATATTTCCAGAGTCTACAATAACTGGACTGAATATAATTGGCTATGGTATTGGTAAGTTTTGTTCATAATGCGGCGTTTTTAATCTCCACCTTCGCCGTCATCTTACATATTTAACCTGCAGCACTATGTGGAGTTGTGATGTACAATTACATAAAGGTCAAGGATGTTCGAGCCTCTCAATCGATGACTGAAAGTATTCCTGATCGAATCACAAAGGTATCTATCTTCTCGACATTTTTATTAGAAGTATTTATGCAATCCTTTCTGAATCAGTGCAAACTACTTATACATGATAGCAAAAGTAAAAAATAAACTGAATGAAACTTTTCCGAACACATGTTTGTCATCCGACATACAGGACTGGAAATTTGAGAAGAAGTCATCTGATACTTATGTGCCGGATAATGTTGACAACAATGGCGGAAGCAGTGGTGGCAATGGTTCTACCTTTGGTATGAATATTGATGAAGAAACGCCACTAATTTCTTCAAGGTTATCGCATATTGGACGTACGGTGCTAACCAACCATGCTACAGGAAAATGATAAACCAAATACAGGATTCATTTAATGTCTTGCCCTTTTTGAAAGAGAACGAGAAAGAGGAAATTGTGTCAAATGTACTACCATATTCCTCTCATTCTTTTTAGATTGTATGTATGCTTTTACTTTTTAATGAAATCACGCTTGCTTGCACTTTGTAATTACATTCATGGAAATTCTCATTCACAGTTTCTTTCCTCGTGTTTAGCTTTGTGCTAAGATACTTCAACACCATTATTTTAACAAAAAGCACAAAACCTCAGCTCGTAATTTTTGCCTAAATCATAATAAGAAGTTCTAATCTTAAAACAAGACATAAAATGCCACATGACTCAACAGAATAATTGGCAAACAAATACTTGTAACCCTTTTGTTTTAATCGATTAGTTTAGCATGTTTTTTGTCTTCCAAAAATGGGTTAAGTAACTAAGTAAATTAAACTATGCAACAAAGAAAAACAAGGAATGTCTGAATTTTATGACCAACATATAATATAAACTAATACGGACAGAACTAGTCACAAACAACCCATCCCTATTAAGGACTTGATGGTCCAGGAAAAGAATATAAAAATGAACATTTTTTGTGAGAATCAATATGAACAGCTGCAAGCACAACTTAAATGTAATTTACAAAACCGGTCCAGCAGAAAGTTTCGAAATCTATAAGTATATATTACAAATCAAAAAATAGGGAAGGAGAGGAGAATGAATCTCCTTTAAGATAAGACACATATACAATACACTACGAATATCACAGTAGAGTTATGACTCTCTCTAGCCCTAAAATTTTGGAATGTTACATGAAGAGACGTGGCACTCAATGCAAAGCAGAATACTCTAGTTTGATTTACATAGAATCTCAAACAGTATATGCAAGAATTCTTAATAATAAATAAATAGAATGAACCCAAAAGATCAAAACAACGTCTCCAGAAAGCAATCCTCTAGTATTTCCATCAATAAGATCAAGAACCAGGTTGGTAGGGCTAGGATGGAGAAAAACTCTTGTTCAAATGTAAGAGTTAATCAAAAAGTTCTCCAGTCCGTACATACAAAAGCCTCCTAGTGGGAACTGGAGGTGCCAATCCTGGGATATCCCTAATATCTTTGTTGTTGGGATTCACAATCTGCAAATAAATATTACCGTACAAATAGAAGCATAATATCAGAATTGTACAAAAATATGAAATATTAATAGTGCACATTGGAACATCCGTTGTACAACATGCAAACCAAGTTCTTGTCACTTCTTTTCATGTGGAATAATGTGCTACCCAAGTTATTTAAAATAGTTTGTGTAAAGATGCTTCTTTCAAATAAGATTATTGGAGCAAATTGGTTTAATTTTCAAGAGGCAAAATATCTGCAACAAATTAGTCAAAGTCATAGATGAAATGAACATGATACCTTCACGACAATAATGGCAATTACACCACAGACTATAAGAAACAGAAAAAGCATGATGCACTTGTCTGTCGCTACCTGATAAGAGGGGTAAGGGCAATTTAGTTCCATCACGGGTTTGGAGGAAATTAAATCGTGCATATAATAAACAAGGAAATTGAAGCAACCTGTCTACCAATCTCCTTAACAAGTTGAGAGGCCTTCTTAATTGAAAACTGAATTGAATCAAGCTCATTACCAATACGACCCATTTGTTCAGTCTGCATAATTTGAAAAGAGAATTAGATGTCAAATTAGTTATCCCCTTCATAAAGCATACTCAATTCAAATCAAACTCACTTGGCCCTTCAAAGTAGCAGCAGTTTGGGTGCCAACTTCAATTGTTTGATGTACAACCTACATAATGACAGGGGTAAGTAAAACCAATAGTACAGAGGCAACGGAGACATAAGTCCAAAGTGACTCACCTGCTTAGATCTCTCAATAGCCTGATCAGTCTCATCCATTGTCTTCATCCCAGCATTGACAAGTTCTTGATTTGACATTTCTGTAGGATAAGCCAAATGAGCATTATTGCTAAGATAAGTACATTGTTCACTACATGTAAAAACATAAAAAAACTGCCGCGGTCCCAAACAAGAAGAAGGATGCACCAAAATGAATGAAGACTGGTTATAAAAGAAACACAAATATACACTGGAAAAATCAATTTCAATTTATATTACAAAGTGCTGATGTCAACCCATTGGTCTCAAGTCTCAACTACAAATTCCATTGAACATTTTACCTGATGCCAGTCGAACATTATCTTCAGCCATAGGTTCGCTTGTTCCGGCTCCCATGTCAAAAAGTTCAAGTTTTTTATTACCAATTGTATTCATGTACCTGTATATCATCCAAGTGATAGTATAAATCTTCATCTCAAATAGCCAAAAGGCTTCAAAAAAATTACATGTGAGTAAAGAACTATCAAATCAGGAAACTATTTTGCATTATTGGTTCTATCAACACTGACACAACATTTATCATTAGTTCAAGCGAATGATAAAAATAGAAATGAAAGTATATATGCGAGCTTACGTTTTTCTCAGTGCCACATATGAGTTTAGCTCCTTGATCTGCAAGAAAAAATAATGTTATAAACATAAGAGTTTGTTGTTCAAGAGCGTTCACATGTCACATGCAATATATAACATATGGACGATCCTCGGACGTTCAAACTATTTTCTGACCATATGGTGATCACTTAATTTGATTTATTAACAATAGGTGAATTCTATATAACTAAAATAATACACATCAAGAAAAGGATAAGTTGGAGACTAAGAGTGTCAAACCACAATACACACAAGATCTTGAACCCCTTCCAAACTTTGAAGAGGTGGATACTAGATTTCCAACATGAGCAAGATTGCAAGAATAAAAACAGGGTTTTGGGTATTTACCATAGATTGCTTTTCGTCATTGAGTTGCTTGTTCACTTCTTCGGAATTTCTTGACCCTTCATCTTTAATTTCACGATCAAACTCTTTTATCAACCTAAAGCCAAAATAGCAACATAATGCATCAGATTCCAATAATGTCTGTAATAAATTACGAATGGAAATCACAGAACATATCAAAATTCAAAATGTACATGAAATATCACTTCTTCCAGCATTGGTGTATGGAAAAATGCAACTCTATCTGTTAAATATGCAGTCTACAAACAAAGCACATAACCAGTATGATAAACCAAAAAGAACTATCAAAATTAATTTTTTATAAAATATTCAATTCAATATATAGAGCAGGGTTCCACATTTTTATCATTCAAATCTTGGGAGTTTGGCATGACATGTCAATTCCATTACATAAGTCTTGTTTATAATATTTAGTAGTAAAGGACTAAAGGGGCAGCTCAATGCTATGAAACTCCTTCTATAACAGGGTCTGGGGAAGAGTCAGACTCAAACAAGTCTATTATAAGCTGCCATACTTTACATTTGCAAGAGATGATTCCACGACCCGAACCTGGGACCTCGTAGTCATGCAATATCAACTCTAACCATTGAGTGGTAACAAACAAATGTTGTTCAGATCTCATTCAGAAACACTCAATTGTCATATAGAGATATCAAAATTATACTCACATTAATGACATACCTTTTACAGTCCCTCATCTTCCCAGTGAGATCCTCCAGCTGATTACTCTGTCTATTGGAATCTTTAATCTTATCCAGCTTCTGGAAGCCATTTCTGCATGCAATGGGTGCTAATATTAAAAATAAGTTGATAATGAAATTAGCATAGTACACATCATACACACTCTATCATGTATCTACAAATGCTTAAACAACAGTATCTATAACCACTTATAAAGATTTTCTGTAAATGAAAAACAATGAACTCATTTTAATAATTAAGAGAAGGTATGATTTTGGTATTATGGTGTTCCTAAATCCCAATTGAATAGTATGAGATCCTCGGTCGTACTTAAGTGACTTGGTTCTTCAACCTTAATCGTAGTTTTTAAGGCATCGTTTCCACGGTAGTTTAGCAACCGTTCCCAAAGCTTATTGACAGTGTCTCAGAAAAGGCCACCCACGAAAGGTTCTGACCCACAAGAAAGTTAAGCGGGGCATCCCAGAGGGAAGTATCTTAGAGGACATCTTCTCTAAAGGGATAATGCTATTTCCACCACATCCAGTTCATTTCACCAACTACTATCCTCCCATAGCTACATAGCCAATTGTGTTGATTTAGAAACCACAAAACACCTAAATTTTCAATTATCACAACATCAAATTTGAACTAACTCAAATATTATATAGAACATCAACACCCAAACCAGCACTCAAATGGACCAAAATTTCATTTCAGAAGGTAACCCTCCTATGTAAAAAAATCACATAATCACGATCTCTTACACTAACAACATTATAAATTTATAATTAATCACGCATTCATGACAATGAATAAAATACTGTATGAAACACGAGATTTAAAAAAAAAGGCAGAATAAAAATGAATTAAAATTGAGAATGATGACGCATACGCGAGGGCTCGGAAGATATCGCGAATTTCACCGTGGATCTGTTCGAGCTGAGGAGTCATCTGCAAGTTGGAAGCCATGGCTGCCGGAGATTGAGTTTAACCTCAAAATCCCGGCAAAAAGAAAAATAAGGAGAGAAACCCTAAGTTGTTGATAACAGAGGATGATGATGATGAAGCATTAGTGTTGGTTTCGGAATTGAAAATGCAGAATGTGGTTTTGGAAGAATTGGAAAATTGAATAGTGAGAGAATGAATGAACAGGGAAACAACAGAATACAGCACGACACAACACAACGGAACGGAGAAGTTGGACCTGTGCTGTGCGTGCGATGTGATGTGAGAGGTAGGAGAGAGAGAGAGAGAGAGAGAGAGAGAGAGAGAGAGGTTTCTTGTCTCGTTACAATTATTTATTATTCAATTCATTCATTCATTACCATATATATTATGTTATACATTATATTCCCTGCGCTTTCTTTAATTAATTCTTGAGTTTAACTACCATATTTACTTATAGTTATAAAAAAAAATCAAATATTTTAATAAATAAACATTGTAAAATTACGTTACATTAAAAAAATATATGAATTAAATCTTTAAGAAGATCAATAAATATAAGGAAAATAAGTATGACGACCCGGCCAACAACACCAACTGTTCGCAACAACTTGAAATGTTTTTTTAATTTATTTAAATAAAATAAAAGGTATTATTATAATATATAAGTAGCAAGTATCCAGTGCAGTTTACTTGTGACTAGTTTTTCACATTGTAGTCACGGTTTGCATCCGACAGTGGGAGCATGTTATATCGTACTTGTTGAGCTTAAGTTTTATAGAAATATTTTAGTGATGTATGACCAATTCATTTAACTAGTATGTTTTGTCATGTATTTTTACAACTCATTAAATAATATAACAATGTAGCATTGGATTATATATACTACTAGTAGAAGTAATTGGAGATAGTATTATACTATGTGAAAATAGAAAAGTTGAGCACGCACAGAATAATGGTGCTAAAAATGAATGGAGTTGTTGAATTTGAAATGATTGGGGATAATTTTATTTTAGGATAATAATAAAGACAAATGAATGAGCAGATGTTTGAAGTGGAATGAGCTGTCTATCCGAGAGGGGTGAGGGTGGGCCAAAGGAATATGGTATTCGTACCTTGCAGCCGCTCTCACTACCTTTCTCACCTCTTTTTGACCCTTTAGTTCCTCAATCTCGTTTCTTGACGTGTATTTTAGATTTGATTGGTGGTGAATTTGCCAAATAATATTTTAGTGACATAGTTATTTTGTTGAAAGCATGTCAATAATATCATATTCTGTTTTAGGTAATTTTTTTTATTGATTTTCTAATATTTGATTATTCTCGTATAAAATTAATTTTATTGAATAAAAAATAATAATTCTGTCTTTATTGCTATAGAGACAATTAATTTTAATTTAAAGATAAAATTTATAATTTTTAAATCTATAATTACAATTTCGTTTCCGGTCCGATCACTCTATACTCTACCAACATAGCTCATTGACAACTCAAGAAAACATGGATAATCTTCATCCACACGTATTAGTGTAAAGGAAAAATTTCAGTGTGCAAAGTGTACATTAAATATGATAGACCTCATTGATCAATTGTGTACACCATGTGCAACGTTTATGAGTTTGTTTTAGAAAGGGATTTTAAAAAAAATATTTAAAAAAGTAGCATTAAAAAAAAGAAGTAAATGTAAATTTATTTATAAAAAGGAGCAGTGTATGGGGCCAGGCCAGTAGAGAGAAGTAATGAGAGAAAAATGAGAAGGCAAAGAAGAAACCGCAACCACAACATGAAGTTCCAACCACATATATTGTTGTTTGATGTGTGGCCAAGTAGAACAAATGAAGAGTTCCATTACACAGTGAAGAACAATAATAATGGAACTCTTACAGTTACACGCTTCCGATTTCTCCACCACTCGTCATTCTCTTTCCACATCTTCTTCCACCACTCACCAACACCCCCTTCTCTCCCTCTTCTTCCCCAACCGAACCACCCGTTTCACCGCTCTCCGGTGCTCCTCTCCTAAGGCATGTGCGCTCCAAGTTCCCGGCGGTGGAAAAATGGTGATTGAACTTGTCGGAGCTTTCAATGATTTGACGGAGAGGATGAAAGTTTTGTCGAGTAGTTCCTCTGGTCTTCTATTCAAATCGTTGAAACTATCTATCCCTCTTCTTCAAACTTCCCCTCTTACTCCTGATGGTCGTTCTCCTCTTTCTAAAGCCTTATCCATTGCCATGCTTCTCGCTGATCTTCAGGTACTACAATTCTCATCTTCACACACTTTTGCTTTTTTTTTTTTTCATTTTTAGGTAATGCTTCTTCACAAATTTGTACAATCAATATTTCTTACCTTTTCAAATTATTAATTGTGCTTATCCTGGCAGAGAAGTGAAACTCAAATAAGTCAATCCTAAACAGCCCAAGGGTAGATAATAGTTGAGGAAGGTTACCAAAATGTTGAGGTCTTGAAGTTGATTTCAACTTATTATATATAAAAAGAAGTTTTGTAAAATCATTTCAAGTTTTATTTTCTTACAAGTGTGCGCTAAACATTAATCCAAACAAAATCTTTCGAAAAATATAAGAATCTCTCTTTGAGTATCATAATTTCATTGTCGTTTATTGTTTCTTTATAGTAAATGTGATTGCAGATGGATGCAGAAGTTATATCTGCTGGAATATTGAGAGAGGTGTTGGAAGTAGGCGAGTTAAGTCTACATGAAATTCGAGGTCAGATAGGTGCTGCTACTGCTCATTTGGTACATGATAGTTTGCGTGTTAAGAATTTTGCATCTAGAGTAGATATTCTCGATGATGATAATGCTGCTGCATTGAGAAAGTTCTGCCTCACTTACTATGATATAAGGGCTTTGATTTTAGACTTGGCTTTAAAGCTCGACATGATGAGACATCTTGCTCATCTTCCAAGGTATCAGCAGCAGATCCTTTCTCTGCAAGTTATGAAAATATATGCTCCTCTTGCTCATGCCGTGGGAATTAACTACATATCACTTGAATTGGAAGATCTCTCCTTTCAGTATTTGTTTCCTTATTCATATCTTTATGTCGATACATGGTTGAGGAGTCAGGAGACAGGTGGTATATCTCTTATCGACGTTTACAAAGATGAATTGCTTCAGTCGTTAAAAGCTGATTCCTTACTCACGGAATTGGTGGATGATATCTCGGTTAAAGGTCGCTATAAAAGTCGTTACAGTACAATGAAGAAGCTCTTGAAGGATGGTCGGAGGCCAGAAGATGTAAACGATGTGCTTGGACTACGAGTTGTGTTGAATCCTAAGGCTGGAGTTAATAATGCATTGGAAGCTGGAGAGAGAGCATGCTATAGGGCTCATAAGATCATCCAATCTATGTGGAAAGAAATCCCCTCTAGAACTAAGGATTATATTGGTAGGCCAAAAGCAAATGGGTACAAAAGTTTGCATATGGCAGTGGATGTAAGTGACAGTGGGAGGACCAGACCCTTGATGGAAATTCAGATAAGAACAACGGAAATGGATAGGTTAGCTGTTGGTGGAACGGCGTCTCATTCGTTATATAAGGCTGGTCTTACTGACCCAGAAGAGGTTAGCGTTATCTTTTTTGATATATTCCTTAGAAGTAGAACAAACCTTCTATAATGATTATGCACATAAATAATCAAGGGACTTTAAATCTTTGAATACAGTTTCCTCCCATTCTGCAGTCTTCATGTATTTGATAGGACGAATGTAATTGTCATCTTGCCTTGCTATTTGCTTATAATCATCAACACTGTCATCGTTGTCATTTATTGTTTTGTTTTTTATGCTCAGGCAAAGCGTTTGAAGACCATCATGCTGGCTGCAGCTGAACTGGCTGCTTTGCGGCTTAAAGATTTTCCGAGTGCAAATCATAAAGGGATTGAGTTTGATCAGAGAGATAGAGTATTTCGCCTTCTTGACAAGAACGGAGATGGTAAAATAAGCATTGAGGAACTTACAGAGGTGATAGAGGAGCTTGGTGCACCAGGAGAAGACGCTAGAGACATGATGCTGCTCCTTGATTCCAACAGCGATGGCTCCCTCAGCTCTGATGAATTCCAAAAGTTTCAACAACAGGTGATTTGATGTCTTGTCAACGATAATTGATGTTTTGATTTGCTCTATGTTGTTTCTTGCATCGCCGTGCCTTTTTTCAGAAATTATTGAATTATACATAGTTTCTTAATAGTCCAACTATCTTATTACAAAAGCATACTTGAGCTACATTTTTATGGTGCAGTTAGAATAATTGAAGATTGAACAACATGTTTGTGGCACAGTTACCAAAGCATGCTGTATTTCTATTACCTCTTTGCTTTATGAAGACATTGACGTGCCTTTCTACAATAGATACAACATGCTGTTCATTCTATTACAATAAATGATAGCTGAATGAATCTCCTGTCTCATGAGTTGTAACTCTACCGGTATTTTGTTTTGTAGGTTGAGATGGTGCGAAATTTAGAGGTCAGAGATGATGAGTACAAGAAAATATTGGATGAGAAACTTCATATGGCAGATGACAGTGGTTTAATTCAGGTATATAATCAAGAGTTCGGCAACAGGCTTGTGAGCTAGCGATGCATCTAATTGATACGAACAACGAACAAAACACTCATTTTACTCCATTACTCCGTTTGTTGTGAATTGTTTGCCTTCCAAAAAGAAAATGGCAGGTCCTAAGATACTCACTTAGATAATCTATTATGGAGATGTGCCTCTACCTATCCTAAAATAGTCAGTTAGCTAGAACCATTTGTAAAGGGATGTATTTTCCATGTAAATTAATTAATGGCATTGTGAAATTCTGTTGATGAAGTATATCTCTCAAAATATTGTCTCCGACCTGTTATTATTTTATAATTTAGTGTTATCTTTGAAACCCAGATGCAAAAAAAGAGGGAAAATTATATTTTCAAAGCAGGAAAAGTTCTATTCTTATAACATCAGACCTCAATGATGAATGAAGCATGGTGATTTCATGAATAATTAAATCAGAATGTAAGAGATGTCAATATAAATTTGGTCACACTCATAGATGCCAGAAGGCCACTTTGATTCACTTAATTATATCAAATGCAATTTTAAAAGCATTAATTTATGGTGAAATTAAATTTTGATTGTATTGCAATCATATTGAACTGTCTGAGTGATCAATCTGATTTTTTTGAGATGTTAATTGATTTTCCAAAGTTTAGTTTGTCCTTATTTGAAATTTTATGCAAAATGAAATATACAATTTCAGGCTCACTAAAACTTATTTTTACATATTGATGTTTGAGTTCGACTATTTAATTGGTTCCTAAATTCATACCTGACACTATTACTATCAAACATTGTTATTACACATAATGCATTTTACAACAGTTTTTGTAGTCATCGATGTATCTTTTGGATCCGCGCATTCTGGCTTCTAATTTCACTTCTGAGCTCACTAGTGCTTTACTTGGGGAACACCCAAATCATTTAATAACTTCTTGCATAACTGTACCATGTGAAAAAGTAGAGACATCAGCATCTTATTTTTCATTTTAGAGAGAAAGAGAAAGAGGGCGTATAAATACCTGTCTATATATAGAGGCATCTCCATAACACTTCCTTAGTTCTACTACATACAATGATGAACTTATTTCAAAAACCTGTTATATTTGAAGAGGCAAAGTTAGTTTCTTAATATATCCAAACTATGCATATATTAAGATGCAAACATCATTTACAATGGTTTAGCTCATTGACTCATTTTGAACATCCATTACCTCTATTATCACTAAGAGGCTGCCAACAGTTTTATGCTCCTTGTTCTCTCGTATCACTTTCATCTGAAATATTAATTATTGGCCAAACTAACATGAGTTTACATGCAACTTATTGGCAAATAGAAGTAGCTTTTCTAAACATTAGCAGTAGTACTAACTTTTCCATTTTTCTTCTGGACTCTAAATTCCATTTCTGTCACTGTGTATTCAATCTTCTCCATCAGATCTTTGGCTGAAAGATTTGTTGTAAACCTTATATTCCTCTCAGATACATCCTGTAACTCAAACCAAGCCGCGTTGTACATGAAAAAATGAGTGAAATTACACAAAATTGTGCTCTAAATGTATAACAGAATACAAATTCCCTGCTAACTAACTTCAATTCTAACCTCTTTCTCAAAAAACCCAGAGAGGTCTAAGCATGAAGACATCCCTATCAACTGAAACGCATTGATACGGATTGGCGATCCTGGACTCCTCTTTTCTTCTTCATATGGCTATTACCAAGGAAATAGTTTTGGGTTACAACATTGAAAAAAGAAGACAAAGTTGAAAGAACTTGCATTTCAGATATAGATGACACACAACTGGTAGTTCAAAGGTATACCAATGCATGGACGGAAAAGGCTTCATCATCTACATACACATCCTCCTCCTCGTCCTCAGGATCTGCCGGAATATATCCATCCTTGAACCATGGATCTTCTTTGATCCCGGTCATCATTATCCTGGTTTCAGGGTTGGGATCAAGAATTCTCTTTATAATGTTTTGCGCACCACGTGATAACCATTTTGGTATATGAACATCTCCTTTCAAAACCTATTAATAAAAAAAGTTTGTGGCATGAAAGTTGGTTCAACCGTGTAAATATTTTTAAAGACAAATGACTAATTTGACACGAGAAAATGATAAATAATCTGTTTAAAACTTAAACTTAAATTAAAGGATACCTGCACATAGTTTTGTCTAGTACAAATATATTAAACTACTATGCTAGGCCTAGGCATATAAAAGGAGAACTACAACATTTGAATACCTTCTGATAGAGAACTGCAAGATTTCTATCATCAAAAGGAAGGCATCTTGTTAGGACTACATACAAGATAACACCACATGACCATACATCTGATGATGCACCATTATAGCCTCTATTAGCAAGAATCTCTGGTGCAACATAATTTGGACTTCCACATGTTGTATGCAACAACCCATCTGCCTAAAAAAAATCATACAGTCATCACATAAGTCAAAAACAAAAAATGATATATTTTGCATTTTGTGTGGTTTCAAATAATATCTTACCCTAAATTGTTGGGGTAAAGCACTAAGGCCAAAATCAGTTATCTTTATATTCCCTTTGGCATCCACAAGTACATTCTCAAGCTGCAAATAGATATCATCACCATGTAAGGTCATGTTTTCATTAAACACTTATAATATAAACCCTTATATAGAAGTCTTATGTATAAGTTATTTCAATAAAAAAGATAAAATAAAGTTAAAGTGTTTTCATAAAAGTTATAATATGTTTTCATGAGCTATTTTGGCAAGTTCATGAAAATAAGTTAAAAACAGCTTATGAACATGTCATAAGTTGTTTCCACGAGTTCTGTCAAACAACTTCACGAGTACGTATAACAGGAGACAAACTCAAATAAATCAATCGAAAGAGACTCAAAATAGTGCAATTTCAACTTCAGCTCAATAATCATTGTATAAGTTCTCAAGAAGACAGAAAGAAAACCTTGAGATCCCTATGGAAGACACCTTTACTATGGCAGTAACTCACACCATCAATCAACTGCTGGAACAACTTTCTACCTTCACTTTCGGTAAGTTTACTCTTGGATGCCTATGATTACAATTAACCTAGTTAATTAAATGACATTAATTACAGAATCATTCACATCAACAACAAGCAAATGAAATGATACTTACAATCTTGTGAAATAACTCCTCTCCTGTCACGTACTCAAGTACCATGTAAATTTTTGTTTTGCTAGCCAACACCTAAGCAATTATGATCATAATATATAATCAGAAACATCAATTATGCAAATTAATCATACAAATGCAAGTCGCTAACCGAATAGATAAACTCAGTAGCATACCAGACCAATTGTGTTCATACACTAATGGTGGGACCATCATAGTATGGTTATGCATGGGCCATCCAAGATTTTATTTGCCAACAATATGCTTTTCTATTTTTTATGTACATGTGCGACACGTTCTATTCTATTATAGTTTTTTAATTTATCAAAATTATAAAAATATCTTCGAATGTATTTTGTATTAGTAATATTATGGATTAGACTACTAGTAACAAAAAATACATTTGATGACTAATTTATGTAATAAAAGATGGATCAATAATGTTTTTATTGTTTTTGGTATATCGAAAGACGAATTACTCACAAGTTGAAAGACCAAAATGATTATTTAGTCAAAAGAGAATGAATTGGAGTTTCAATAAACATCATTCAAGCCATAATTTTAATTCTTGAGTGGTTGGTTTCATGGGATTAGATGATTAATTATAAGGTGCAGTGCACTCAAGAATTCACACGAGTTATTAGTGCTTTGAATTGAACCACAAGTAACAGCAACATATAATACTAAATAAATACGACATCCTATAATACGTATTATACCTGTAAGTTAAAACTGTTACAAAACAAAATTGGATTGCTATCTATCCCAAAAA
>JBBPBS010000007.1:11600123-11610880 GCA_037974835.1 Cicer judaicum
AAAAAAAAAAAAAAAGCAAAGGTGGGATTATTGGTAACGTGCTTTTTTATTTGATTGATTATCCAATTACCGTCCATGTTACTATTTTATTAATTAATGACTTTTGAAGTCAAAATTAGAGAATGTTTTTAAACAAATAAAATAATTAGAGAATGTTTTTATAAAAAATCATGATTCACCGTGATAATCTACTTTTTAAAGGCTTTTGTTTAGCTTGAGTTTAAAACAAATCTATTTTCATCTCAATTTGATATAGACTAAACTATCATTAATCATCTGTCATCTTCACATTTACTTTAATATACTAACAGATTATGTTTGGATAATAATAAATAAATAAATAAAGTAAATATTAATTAAGTTTGGTATTCTTAAGTTATAAATTTTGAGTTGTTCAAAATGAATATATGCAAATTTAAAAACCCATTTTAAAATTTATAATCGGTGTGATAAAGCGCATAAAATATAGTCCTTGTGGACCAACCACCGGCCATGTCATAAATAACTGCGAAATCAGAATCAGATTAGTTAGCTCATCACACTGTAAACAGAATTATACCAATGGATTCGAATTGGACGTTTGTTGTCTATACTAAAATATTGGATGAAATAATTAGCAAAAGAACATAATAATTAATAAGTCGACTTCTTTTGGGGATAATCTATTTTTATCATTATAAACATAAACTTTGGCTCCCGGTCTCAATAAAATAAATCTTTCATTTCCTATCTTGATATGAGGATCTCAATAATCTCATAGTCTGTTGTAATTTTATTAAAAATAAAAAATAAATAAACGCACAGCTCATTTTGGTTTCCTAATTTACCGGATTAGGTGCATCAACTTAGGATTTGGATATATGTAGTGTGTCGAATAATACTATACTAAGTATATGTGAGAGATGAGAGCATGAAAATACCTCGTATAATTTAACAATGTTGGGATGCCTTAGGAGCTTTAAGGCACCTATTTCCCTCTTTATCTGCAATTTTCACAACCATTCTTTATTATAAAATATATTAAATTCTAACCGCTAAATTTCAAGAATTTAGAAGAGCAATGTTAGACCATGACATCCATTTAATAAAAATCTATTATTTTGCTGCTTCACTTTTATAAGGGTAGTTCATAATGTAAAACAATTTTATGTTTTGATAAAATGATCAAAGATGCATTAAACTCAATTTTTAATATTGTCAAGAAACAGTCAAATTTTAATTAATAGTTCTTTTCTCTATATGTGTAGTTCGGCCAAAACCCAAATCAATGAATGAGTATTTCAATAAAATGGAAATAAAAATTACATATATGGTCAATGGACATAAGTTAAGAATCTTCAATATTCATCAATATAAGTAAAAGTGGATAAAAGTATGTGAATACACGTAGTTTAAAATTTAAAATACATATATTATCCGTATTATGAGATTTATTTTAAGATGAAATAATTAAAAATTTGGTGGTCAATGAAATGCTGATGAGTGAACAAAAAAATTGATAAACTTTTCTTTTAATAATTTTTGTTTATATTTTACCACAGAGAAAAAGAAGTATATATGAAAAAACAGAAAAGAAGAATAAGAAAAAGACATTTGAAGCAAACCTGGTTAGTGATATTAAGATCCATGATCTTGTTCTTGTCAATAATCTTAATAGCAAAAGGTTGTTCAGAATCAGTGTTCTTAGCAAACTTGACTTTACCAAAGTTTCCTTCACCAAGAGTTCTTCCCAACTCATATTTCCCAAGTCTAACTCCTTTCTGCAAATTCATCTTATTCTGTTTCTTCCCAAGGTTTAATATCACCATTTTTGTTTCTCTCACAACCCTTTTCTCCAAAATGAAGAAATCAATCAGAAGCAAGTTTAAATTATTGTTTTATGGGGTGATGACAATGAATCCCGTGAATATGCTTATTTTTCTTTCTTTTTCAATGTGTGACAGTAGTAGATAGATAAGACGACGGTTTGTTGAGAAATGAAAAAGCAACGGTTTCTGATTTTCTATAACACGCAAAATAAAATGAAGAACGGAGGACACGAAATTGATGGAGATTGAAAAACAATGACACACCACATTCTCTCTGCCACTCTCTTATAAATACTTCCAAAAAGATTGGTATGGAGTCATTATTTTTTATTTTTTTGGCAAAATTATATTATTATTATTATTATTATTAACTTTTAGTTAATTAATTAATTAATTACTACTATTATTATTTATTAACTTTTAGTTATTAAAAAAAAAAAAAAAAGAGATATTCAACTTTAATGTAAACTGTTTGAAGTTATTTTATAGACTTTTTGACTAAAAATAATATTAAAAGTCGCTAAAATAAAAAAATAAAAAATTTACAAGCACTCTTATCATCTTGAATAAAATGCTAAAATATTTATATATGTGATAAAATTAAAGTGTTGAAAATATTCATATTTTTATTGATAATATCAAAATCATTAATTAAATTTATATTAAATTAAAATTAATTTGTTAGATCAAATTAAATAAACACCAAAAAAAAAAAGCCAAAGAACGTGGCACCAAAATTATATTAAGCTCAAACAACTAAATGGATAAAATACAAAGAATAACTGCCAAACAACATGGTATGAAAAAGTGGAGAAGGAGGAGAACACTGAAAGGAGTAATGCTTAAAGTGAAAATTCATTTTTATTATTTTAACAAATTTGTAATTTGTATTATATATCTACAATATCAACTTTTAATTTTTGAGTCAATAATTAATATTATTTATTTAATTCTCTAAAATGAATATTCACTTTAAGGAATTGAACCCAAAAGAGACTTGGTTTTTACTTAAGAAAAAAGTTACTCAAAGACGATTAGATTTTTAAAAGATAAATAACTCATAAGAGAAATTATTCAACTAAATGTTGTTTTGAGGAATTGTAATTAATTGTATTTTAAGCGTACATTGGATATCATTTGAATCTCTTTTCAACTCATTAATTAATAAAATGTTTAGTTAATAAAATGTTTAAAATAAAAGATAAAATAGTTAGTATATTAATATAATAATTGTAAAATCTTTCTTGAATTTGTTATATATTTTATGAATAGGAAATTAAACTTAATTTTATTTTAACTGTGTTTTAAATTTTTATTATTTAATTTGTCCCAAAAAAAAAAGTGTATTTGTTTGATAATAAATTTATTTATAGACCAAATATAAATATACAAAAATAATTGCTTCAACACGGGTGAGTGTCATATAAATGATAGGTTAAATGAAGTTTTACGTGTTTCTTATTTAATATTTGATCAGATCAATTTTTAAACTGTAATCTAACTAAACTTGATGAATTGCAGATTTAATAAGTATGTGATAAAATAAAGACTAAACTTAATTGGTCTCAAGACAAGTCGTCAAATAGTAATATTTAAATATATAAACATAAAATAACTATGATACCATTTGTCAATTTATTCAAAAATAGTAACTCATATAATTACAAACCTTAAGTTACTAAGTTAATAATATGATTAGTAATTTTTGGTAGAGAGTGAATCATTAATAAAATAAAATAATCATGATAAAATACATTTCACCGTTCTTTAACTTAATTTTAGTAACAATTCAATCATTTTTTTCTTCTTTTTGATTTGACTTATTTATTTAATTTTAAGTAACGATTTGATTATTTATGTTTCAAATATCATCAATATTATTATTTTTTAAATAAATTCAAAAAATTTATCATTATCTTTAAAAAATCCATCTATTCATTAAATCCATTAATTTTAGTTTTTAAATAAATTAACATTTTTACCTCCAACAACAACGACAAATCCATACCCGAAAAGGTAACTCAAACTCAATCGTTTTTTACCTTGATTTTGTCTTGTATTTAATTTTTTAAGACCGAATCAAATCAAATTAATTACTTATGTAACAAAATGTTGGAAACGATGATGATTTTAATGGAAATTTGTTAGAAATAATGATGACATTAATGAGAGCTATTGTACTTGTGTATTGAAAAATAAGGAAGTCTCACGTAAGAGGGATATCACACACTAGTAATGTATATAAAGTGGAGGTATGATATTTGAGATGTGCTCAAAGGGGTACCCTGATTTTGTAAAAGAGAAATAACACATGCAAAATTGACCACCACACACGCGCACCATCGCTGTCCGATCGATCTGGTCCGGCCAAGGCTTGGGCCTTGGCCTTGGCTACGTGATATATTATTTTTTTAGCATATGAAAATTAATAAATGAATGCTTGCATTTTTATCTCTAATTGATATGTTAATTATGTAATTGTCCTCCATCGAGTCAACATTCAACATCTGATTCAGTCAGTTTCTTGCCCTCCGATTTCACACTTCAGTTTTGTTGGTCAAAACCCTAATCACTAGTTATGCACGTCTATTATTGCCTGGTCAAAAACCTAAGTCAAAACTGAGCGCACGTTCTGTGGTTAAACAATACGTGACACATATTTTGGTGGTAAAATAAATTGTGGCGCACATTTCTGTGTCAAATCTAGCACACGTTTAGTGAATCAGATCTAATAGATCATACATTTCTCTTATAACTAGTTGTAGATTTCATCTATAAATATAGTGTTCTCCTGAATTGAAAAAACATATCAAATGCTCTTCGTACTTAAGGTTTTTCTCTCTTCTCCCATTTCTTACTCACTTTTTATTTTTCTTTTGAGTGGTTTTAGTGTTATATTACGATTGATAATCATTCGACTGCCATATTAAATGTGTAATTATAGACTGTTATATTAAAGCTGTAATTTAAATAGTATTTATCAAAAGTGGTAGTCATTCGTTTTCTTTTCCATTCATTAAAAGAACACATTTGAGTATTGAATTTATATAATATTTAATAATAAAATGTTGAAATAGAAAACAAAAATAGAGTCTTTAAATACTATCTACAAATGTTAAAATTATTAAATTAGTTATTATATTTTAAATTTAAATTCAATATATTTCAATTGTATATAAATTTTTGATAATATTTATTAATTTATTTAAAATAAAAAAACAAAAAAATAAAAAAATAATGAAAAAAATATTTCACAAAAATAACAATTTTTTATATTAAATAATGGAAATTTAAAAAAAAAAAAACATAAAGTACAAATTCCAGTTATACCTTCAACTTTAATCTTTTAATAAATAGTTTAACAATATAAATAATACACAAAAAGTTTACCCATATATTCAATCATATTTTACATTATAAAATATTTATATGAATTTAAGATGAAGAAAAACTACTATTATTAATTTTTGCACAGTAGTAATTAAATTTGAGTTACTCGGTTATCGTGGGTTGTACTCTAAATAATTTTGATGGGACCCTTTCGGATATTTCCTTTCTCGTCCACCAGCCAAGTTTCTCCATCTTCTGACCTTCCCTTCCCCCTTCTCAAATTATCATTTCATCCCAATATTGTTTTTTTAATGCACTTCATTTTTGGATATTATCATTATTACGATTTAATACAGGTGTGATTTTTTTAGACACTAGTTGTAAACAAGACACTACTGTCTTCAAACTAGGTTTCAAATTTATTGCATGGGGTGGGGCTTACTTGTATAACTATATAGAGTAGTAAGTTTTATGAAAAGTTATTTTTTCTAAATAAATAAGAAATTCAATTGAACCGTTTAAAAAAAGTAAGCTAGCTTGTATAACACTAGTAAAATCAATACAATTGCGGGATAATTTTTCGAAAATAATCTATATTTAGCCGCAATAATAGTTAACAATAAATTGCAATATACGTTGTGTAAATTTTTTCTTAGAAAAAATACAATTTTTTATTTTTTATTTCTCTTTGTTTTCTTATCTCTATCTTCCTTTGTTAAAATAAACAAAATCTATCTCTAGTATAGGCAGAGGAAAATTTGTAAATAAGGGATAAATATGATTCTTGTAATAAAGGTAATTGATGCAGGTGTAGACCAAAAGTTATAAATTAAATAATATTTTAAGGTAATGTATTTGTAAAAAAACAATGTACTAAGAAGTATTCTCTCGGTATAGTATTATGATTAAAAGATTAAGATAAGATAAAATGTTTATTAAATTATTTTCAATTATTTAATTTGACCATTAATAAGTTTTTTTACAAATAATAAAAATATACTGAATAAATGTTTTTCCTTCATATTTCTTTCTATTTTATACTATTTTTCTCTTCTTTGCATTTTATTTGCTTTTGCTTTGTTTCCTCTATCTTTTTTTTATAAACCCGTCGATATATAATTTTAGTAGTTGAAAATTGTAAATAAGTGACTAAAGATTGTGTCTTTTAATGAGTGTGAGCAATATAAGTGTAGATAAAATGGATAAAAATTAAATGATACTTTAAAGTGACGTGTTGTAAAAATTATCTTAAATACGTTATCTTTGTGTATAGTATTAAAAGTAAGATAAGATAAAACACAATACAATATCAAACTAAACATAAATTAATATTGTGCATATTTTTCTTTTTATTTTGTACTACTTTTCTCTTATTACTTTCTTTCCTCAACTGTCATTTGATAAAATAAACAATATATTTTTTTAAATAAAAATGAATAGAAATTAAATTATATTTTAAGGTGGCGCAACAAAAATTAACTTGGTGATTGACGGTTGTATAGAAACTACTTTGAAAGTATATACTTTGTATATGATATTAAGATTAAGATTTGTTTCTTCCCAAGGTAGGGATAAATGATAAAAAATATGGTAGGGATAAATGATAAAAAATATGATGTTGAGAAAATTATTTTTGATTATTGATTTTTTTGGTCTATATAGAAAACAGTAAATATTATTAAAAACTCACATAAACGATTACGAGGTTTATGATTCTAATCTAAAATATGATGACTAATTTAATAATATTGACATTTTTCGATTCATTTATAAGTTAAAGATAATTTTTTTACAAGAAAGAAATTTTATTAAGTAGACATATCAACTAAAATACAAGGGGATATTCTTCAATCCACATAGAATTAGAATAGCTTAAAACGAACTTATCTAAAATATGTGCTTAAACATTTGCCTTTTTTTTTACATGACCGACCTAATGACTGGAGAATAAAACTAATAAATGGTAACAATTGATAGAATGAAAAACACAAGAAATGATGTTGAATTCTGTTTTATATTTAAGAAGAGTTTCAACAAGATTAAAACAAAGAAATAAGAACATATATAAACGATATACATAAAATAACACAAGGCAATTTATTTTAGTTCACCATCAAAGTTGTAGCTACGTCCAACGCATTCAAATTAAATGATTTAATCAATTATTCACCAACGATATCACACGTCCACGAAACACTTACCAGTCAACCGACTACTCTAAGTATTCTCAACCTTCTAATTTAGTAAAATCAAATTGTTGAAGAGTGTAGCCATTATTAGGCTAGATTGCAAACAAAAAGTGTTTATGAGTTTTTTTCTAAATAACTCTTACATGACTGTGTTTACAGGGTTATGCTCTTAGAAATAAGATATTTATAACACTCCACTGAAACTAGCCTCTCCCTGACTTGCCAAGTTTTCAATACAATCAGAAATTCTCTCATTTAAATTCAGACTACTGGAATTCCAAGCTTGAGCAACATTGCTCTCAAAATCAGCATCCTGCAAATTAATTAGCACGTGAATATGATTATATGATTAAAGGAGCAAGAGGAGACATAAGTAGTATTGTTGTTATTCCAAAAGCAAGACAAACCACCTACTCTTTCTCGACCATAACAATTACACCTCACACCAAAAACATTAGAAAAACCATTAAAATTTTAAAAGAATTTAATCAAAGATCTTTTTTTTAATCAAACAAAATGATAAAACTGAATCCTTTATCCTTAATTTGGTTGTTCAAAGGTCGATGGTGAGTGGTGAGGCTGCAGGAGCCGCCATTTGTATTTGTTGGGTGGAGATGTGAGAATGTTTTTGTGTCTCTTCTCATTCTTTTCTGAGATGTTGGGGGTTGGCATCCTTTGTTTTTCTTTTCCACGTGCGCAACTCACTGCTGGAGCTGTCTTTGTCGCATCATTATTCATTAATTTTTACAAACATGTTTTTTTTTTTTACAAAATAACTATTTCCATTTCTATGTGGATATTAATCCCCTTGCATTACTTTGTCTATTCATTCTTAAATTGCCTTCATATCCTTATAACATAATTGACTTTTTTTTTTGGTCTTATGCTTCAAATTTTCTACTAATTATCTGAAAAATAAATTATACTCATTATGTAACAAAAGATAATAAAAAATATATGTATTTAAATTATATTTTAAACTTGATTGCAAGTTGATTAAAATTCAAATAATAAACATCTATGCGGACATGTCCTACAAAAAGTATTACAGAGGATTATTTTCGTCTTTCAAGTAACTTCAGATTTTAATACACATAGAATAATTTCTTATCATTTTTTTTATAGAGCGATAAACAATCTGAACTACATAATATCAAATTTATTAATTAAATTAAATATTATTAAATAATATCATTTTATTTTATTTTATTTCATTTCATTATATTATAATATAATATAAGTCGATACATACTTATAATAATACTAGGATTGTCATAGTTAGTCAATGTACGGTGGTAATACAGTCAATGCATTCTACATTCTTTGATTAAAATGGAAGAACAATAATAAAACACAAATAAATAAAAGTACTATAAATTACTGATGAAATTTAAATGACTTAATCTTCTTAAAATTAAATAATAATTACGATGAATCTATTTTCCTAGTAATATTAGAGATTACGCATCATAGTGCCATTTAAGAACGAGCAGTTCATAATAAACTCTACTGAAAAACTAAACCTAAACATTTTGTAAAAAATAAAACCTAAACCTCGTGTTAGAGTTTTTTATTTATTTTCTTTTGACAAACTTTAGGGCTTCATCATTCATATATAATAATATTCCTTAGTCATAGTAGGACGGCACCGCACAATAAACACGAGCCACATTTTATTAGTACATATACAATTTTATATAATTCATTACTTTTTGCATTAAGTATAATATTTTTTTAAATAAAAGGTTTTTGTTTTATGTTTTATCTTTTACCGACCTATTTGTTTTTTTTGGACTGAACCGGCCTACCTTATTGGAATTTGTAATTATTCATTCAACTCTATTTTTTCTTAGAATATATAAAATTGTTTTATTGGTATGTTTTTTTAAACATAAAAATAGAGTGAGTGTTCCCAGCAGCACATGCTTAATGAGATTGCAATACATAACTTCACAGATATTGCAAATAGAATTGTCTTTAATATTTGTCCCATATACAAGTAGTATATTTGTTTAGTTGTCATGTGTTTTTTGTTACCAACTATGTTAGTATTGATTCCCCTAATAATAAAGTTCAAGTAATTGGTGTTAGCATCAGGTGTTCATCGCATATTTAAATTAAGGTAATTTGATTGAAGTCCACAAGCTGTTAAAAAGCAATAAAATATCTTTATCTTTCCTCTACGAGGTGCCCTGCACCAAGTGTTTCTTTCAGGTCGTGTTTTATTTATTTATTTATTACTATTCTATCTCTTCGAGAGTATTTCAAAATTTATTTTTATATTAAGTCAAAGATGTATTTTATTAGGTGTTCCATGTAGAATGTCAACTTTTTATGTCAAAATCAAATGTCTTAACATTATTTTAAAAAAGTTTAATTGCTTGTTATGATTTTGATTGATTAACTGTTAAATTTATTTACACTATTAGTGTATAAAATTAAATTCTTATTTTAAAATTATTTTTTTGAAAAACTTTTAAAATTTGAATTTCTAAAAAATAATGAGATATATGCTAAAAATTTGTTAGCAACGAAAGAAAGCAGCCCATGTTGGAATACCCTTGGGCTTGTATGCTTTATATGTTATTGGGCTTCTAAATTACGCTTAACACTATTTCGGTTGTAATATGAAAACACTTCTCTTTCTGTATACGGAAAACTTCTAACCAAGTATTTTCTATATATAATAATTGAACAGTTTTTCAAACAAGAGACAAATATTTTTGAACAAGTACCTGACCCGATCAATGTATGTTAGGAATGGCCAAAAGAATCAAAAAACTTAATTGGATCGTAGAACCAATCCGAACTTAACTTCTGCACTGATTCATTAAATTAAAAATAACTGAACTGATTTTTAAATATTATAATTAAATTGTAACCAAAACGAACATTAATTTTCTTAATTTTAATTCAAAATTAAAATACAAAACTACAAAATTTAAAAATGTCCATTTCATAATAACATAATAAGTAAAACTAAATTAAAATCATTTAATTTTTAAATAATTTTACTTATTTTGTCCAATTAATGATTAATATTATTCATCTATTTTCTCTAAATTTTCTTTAAAATAAATTATTTACTTTAAAAATTTAATAATTTATTACTCATTTATTTTCTCTAAAATTAATTGTCCACTTTAACAAATCAAATCTTTGAAAACATTATCTATTATTAGAGGAAAAGTGTAGAGAAGACTTATCTTTTTTTTCTTTTGAAAACATTATTTATTATTAGAGGAAAGTGAAGAGAAGACTTATCTTTTTATTTTTTATTTCTTTTGAAACTGTGATGTTCTATGATTTATCATGTTATTCTTGTTTGACCAGAAAATTCATATCATTCTTTTATTTTACTTTTAAAAAATTTATATATATAATAAAGTATAAACTTAACCTACCAAAAACCTATCTCCAAATCCAACTC
>JBBPBS010000007.1:11611190-11651919 GCA_037974835.1 Cicer judaicum
AAAAAAAAAAAAAAAAAAACAAATTGAGTTTGTTAGCAATTTAAAGAGAGATATCTAACCACATATAAAATATAAACATATCTAACCTGAAAAATATACTCACATCATTTCTAAAAAATTGTAATTATTTTTTTCGAATACATCAAAATAATATTATATACTTTATGGTAAATCAAAATACTTATTCAAAGAAATCAAATATTATTTGAAGCATCTATTAAAGGAAATGAAACATGTTTGAGGAGATTGTAACTATTATTTTTAACGAGGTTTTAGGAAAACAAAAAGCATATTTAAGTTGTTACAAAATGTTCCAATTTGTGCTATGTGGTTTACTGACATATGAGAGACCAAGCACAAAAAACATCACTAGTGGAGAACACAACAAAGACACATTATATACACACAAAGATTGGAGAAACTCTTGTAACAGAAACAAGTATTATTAGGTACATGATGATGATGAGAAGCTCAAAGCTCAGCATCTCGGTGTCGTTGTTCACCCAATTTGTCTTTCACATGTTCTGATTTTTGCTTTGCAGCCTCAAAGGTATCTTTACCTGCATCTGCTATGTTACTTGCTTTCTCTGCTGTGTATTCCCCTGCCCCTGCAACAACCACACATTCAAAATGTTTTGGCAAATTCTTGTTAAATATTAAGCAAAACTGCTTTACTCATTTTGAGTTAATAGGCTTTTATATCATCATCATAATATAATAATATCTAAATATTTCAGTCCCTCTATACATATAGTTGTTGTATATATTTTTTTTGTGAAACAAAAAAATTAGGATGTAATTAGTACATGTCAAAAGAGTGTGTTTTTCTCTATATCATGAGATTACTAGAAATGTTACTAAAAATGAAGTTTGTACGGTACAAACCAGTGGCAACATCTTGAATCTTATCTTTGGTTTTCTTTGCGGTATCAGTTGCATAATTTGTGGTCTTCTTAGTGGTATCAGAGGCATAATCAGAAGCCTCTTTGGTTTTCTGAGCAGCATCACCAGCATAGTCTTTAGACTTGTATGCAGCATCAGTTGCATACTCTTTGCTCTTCTCTGCAGCATCACCTGCATAATCTTTGGTCTTGTATGCAGCATCACCTGCATAGTCTTTGGTCTTATATGCTGTATCTTTGGCCCTCTCTGCAGCATCACCAGCATAGTCTTTGGCCTTATATGCTGCATCACCAGCATAGTCTTTGGCCTTATATGCTGCATCACCAGCATAGTCTTTGGTCTTATATGCTGCATCTTTGGACTTCTCTGCAGCATCACCTGCATACTCTTTGGTTTTCTCCGCAGCATCACCAGCATAGTCTTTGGACTTGTACACTGCACTAGTGGCATATTCTTTAGCTTTCTGTGCAGCATCAGCAGCCAAATCTTTAGCCTTCTGTGCAGCACTACCGGTATATTCCCTAGCCTTATGCATAGCTTCCCCAGCAAAGTCTCTGGTATCCTCTGCAGCATCATCTGCATATTCTCCTGTTCTCTTGCTAGCATCACCTGCATAATGTTTAGTCTTCTCAGAAGCATCAGTGGCATAATCTCTAATTTTCTGAGAAGCATCCCTAGCATAGTCTTTGGTCTTCTCAGCAGTATCATGGGCATGATCATTGGCCCTTTGAGCAGTTTCCTTTGATTTTTTTGCAGTTTCAGAAGCATAGTCTTTGGTCTTTTGTGCAGCATCAGAAGCACAGTCTTCTGTTTTGTGTGCAGTGTCTGAAGCATATTCAGAAGCCTTATCAGTGTTGCTACTATCTTTATCTCTGAAACCAAGTCCTTCACTGAGTTTCTCTTTAGCCCATCCAGTCCATGTTTCTGCGGCTTCTTTACCCTCTTTTCCTGCTTCTGATGCTTTGTTTGCAGTTTCCATGGTCTTGTCTTTCACATTCTGAAAATCACGACTTTCCTCTTGGTTTGATGGCACGTGACCAACACTAGAGGATTTACAGTTAATGGAAAACACAAAGAGCAACAACACTGCCACCAAAACAACCCTTGAAGCCATTACCATGTATGTATTTGTGCGGCAACAAGCAAAATAAAATGAAGACTTGTTTTTGTGCTTTAGTTTGCAATTGCAATGAAGAATATGAAGAATGTGAGAGAAGAGAAAGTTGTTGTTGAATGAGAGAGGTTGGAAGAAGTTTATAAAAGGAGGGAGTTAAGGGACACGGTGGAAGTGTAACATGCAATGCAACGTGGCTTGGTTAGAGAGATATTGAATTTTACGTGTCACTTATAGAAACAACTATGCCTAACTACTGACATTTTTTGGTTATTACTTGGTATTATAATGTTACGGTTTCCAAGTTGGCATATACGTGTCATAACATTGATGGAACAGAGATGCACCGATTAATAAGAAGATTCTAGCAAATTACAACAAGTTGTTTTTTGACTGATTGATGTGTGGATGTGTTGTTCTTTTATACGAATTGATGTATATGTATTCTTGATTGCTTTAGCTTCTTCCATTTTAACTCTATCAA
Source organism: Cicer judaicum (assembly GCA_037974835.1). Taxonomy (NCBI): domain Eukaryota; kingdom Viridiplantae; phylum Streptophyta; class Magnoliopsida; order Fabales; family Fabaceae; genus Cicer; species Cicer judaicum. The sequence continues at coordinate 11,613,692 of JBBPBS010000007.1, forward strand.
TTGTCACCGCCTCAAGTTTTTTATGTGAGTGTGGAGTGCATAGAAGCTTGTGAGAGTGATGAGACAGTGTGTGTGTGTATGCAGTTTACAAAAAGCAAAAAAAAATTGCAAAATCACTTGCGGCTCAAGATGTCTACCACCAGTCATATTGTTAAGGAGAATCACAATTCTTGTCCAACTTTAAATACTGAAAATCGAGGAGAACGCTATTCCATTAAATCTATCAATAAATTTAAGTAACTAGAGCTTGGCAACAATGAAAGCCTACAAAGAGCATTGTTTTGGTTCTAACAAACAAAAGAGATATACTTTGACAGATGAATCAATTTGTTCTCTGCCAGAAAACAATTGGTTGAAAAAAAAAAAAAGAAACTGACTAATCTCTAGTTAGGAAGCACGTGAATTTGGAGATTCATACTACCACTAAAATGTATCTCCATAGCCATTCTCTACCATGGTTGAAAATATTTGCACCTTGCTCCATTAAAGATTCCCTGTGTCAAACAAATGATTAACAAATTTTGTCAGTGTTGCTTGCTGATATGAAAAATACACATGTAATTCAAAATTAACTAGTATTAAGCATCAACATGGAAGGTAAAACATTTGGGACAGTAATTTGGGATGCATAACACAGTTTTATATTATATGAAGACATAGCACGTAAAACTGCTGACAGAGTCAGAAAAAAGAATAATTCACATACATATCCTCATTTTAATTCACATGGATGTAATTGGTCTATTGCTAATATAAGGCCCTGCCCTGTTTGTATTATTAGATTCGACCAAATACTAATAAGCACTGTGAAAGGAGAAATGGTCTTCTAAACACTTGGTTTGAAGTTGTGTGGAACTGGGTTTGAGTTTTAAAAAAAACAAAACAAACATATAATACCAACACTTCAAATTGAAGACATATGATTTATAGTCAACCACATATGATTTATAGTCAACCACTTCTATCTTTTTAAATTATTACCAGTATCTACGTGTGTGTGCTAGTGTCATCTTTAGTGTTTGGGTATGTGTAAGTGTTTTATAGTAGTGTTACTTTGAAAATTGAAAGGTCTAAAACTTACATGAATACATTCCAGTAATTTTATGCAACAATTAAGCATGGAAACATGAACACAGACCTTGAAGTAATACATAGTAGACAGAAACCTCACCCTAGTGCATGCAGAGGGAAAGAGACACTTACTATGCTGCTAAGTTATGAAAGTTTGCATGTCTTCCGATTGTGGCCAAGTCCCTTACATTTACCGCATTGAAGCTGACGTTTAATTATGTCTATCGATTCAACCTGTTTGGTTTTTGGCCGACCAGGAGGGCGCTTAGTTGGTGGAGGGGTTACAGTAACTGCCATAGCTGATTCAACCAGGACTGGTCTGTCAATATCCGGTAGAGCTAGAATAGATTCTACATATGTTAATCGGAAATTCTCAACAGTGAAGTATCTGGAACAATAATCATATGTATCCCTACCAACACACTCAAAGACCGCAATAGCATGGCAGCAAGGCAAGCCAGTAAGTTTCCATCCCTTGCAGCTACATTCCCAATTATCAAGATCAACAATTTCAACAGATTCTCCACAGACCTCAAATGTGGTACCTTGTGAAAGCAATACTTGTAGCGTGCGAGCACCAGATGTTTCCTTTTGGAGCATTTCCTCCTTGGATGGCGTCAGTTTTGTCATCCATTGATTAGACTCCTCTCGTCGCGCGCAAATTGTTTCCATCATATTACCTCGTAATACATCAATCATTTGAGTAATTGGCAACTCGTGTGCCTCTGAGACCCAACTGTAAAATTGCTGTCCAAAATTGGATGTCATATGATTATACCTAGCTCCATTAAAGAATGCATTGGACCAGTGCTCTGGCTCACTTTGTATGACCCAGTTGTAGGCTTCAGGAGAAATGCTTTTTATATTCTCAACACTGCGTTCGAAAATCTCTGGTTTGGATGCATAAGCAGCGGCATAAAAATCATTAACCATGAAACGTCTGGCCTCATGAGAGAATTGCCCCTTCAAGTCCTTGTTCAGTTTATCAGCAAGGTGCCGCAAACAATAGCCGTGGTAGCAATTTTCGAATATCTCAGAAATTGACTTTTTTAACCCATTCTGAAAATCTGCAACAAATGTAATCTGTTCAGTTGTCGATAAAGCTAACTTCAGCTCTTGCAGAAACCAATGCCAGTTTTCTTTGGTTTCTGCATCTACAACTGCAAAGGCTACGGGAAAAATGCCATCATTTCCATCCACAGAAGTTGCAACCAATAATTCCCCTTGATACTTTGAGTTTAAAGAAGTTCTGTCAAGGAAAAGGAGAGGGCGACAGGCTTGCCGGAAACCAGATATTGAAGCATGAAATGATACAAAAAGGCGATGAAAGCTTGAGTCCTCTTTAGTTGTGAATGTCGCAAAACTCCCTGGATTGGTCTCTTTTATATTCTCACAGAATAATGGCAATTGCGTATATGCCTCTTTGTAGGAGCCTTGCAGTTGCTCTCTAGCAATTTCTTTTGCACGCCATGCTTGAGAATAATTTAACTGAATCCCATAATCCCGCTTTATGTCATCTGCAATATCCTTTGGCTTGTAATTGGGTGAAGCTTTCAATTTCTCTTTTATAATACTTCCCACCCAACCTCTAGTCGCCCGATACCCAGCTTTGACAGCAGATCCTTCACAAGTATGATTTCCGTTCATTTTCTTAATGCAAATCAATTGGGTGGTTGACAACTTTGATGCATATAATCTCCAGGGACAGCCTTGAGATTTACATTTGACCGTGACACGATGACTATCATTTTTCTTATATCTGTAAGCAAACCCATGAGCAATGGAGTATTTATGCAATGCCTCTCGCAATTCACTAAAACTATTAAATCTTTGGTCCACGCCAGTGATGGTATTTTCCCACTGCTGTGCCGCTCTATGACGCTTTTCATCATTGGCACCAGAACAAAGAGATTGTGCAGGAGCTTCATTATTAGCTACATCCAACTCAACTTGATCAATGCATTGGTCGGCACCAACGGCTACATTGATAGGGGCAACCACAGGAACAACAGCCTCTGACACAGTTGTTCTGCTTGACCTGCATCACCATATGTTCTATAAAATTTTCAAAACAATTCACAAGTAAGTGCATATGAATCTAAATTGTCTAATATACGGTATGGTCATTCATTTTGGTCACAACCGCTGCTTCACAATTATGTGGGTCAGATTCTTATCTGGAGACAATTGTAAAACATGGCTATCAAATCGAGATTCAAATCATGAATCAAGATTCATTGTAATGAATTGGGATTAAAGATGAGATTTATGTTCAAACTAGATACACACTAGAGATTTGTATCAACTGGATTTAATTTTTTATCTAATCAATATATGACTTACTTACATGTATCTTGACATTAACAACCAAGTTGTAAAATGTGTTAGGAAAAAAAAAAAATTCAATTCTCGAGCATCATATCCAGCAGCTATTTGTACAATTATGGTCCAATTTAAACTATAGATGTCTATCAGTAGCAAGATAAGTCTATTAAAATGAACATCAGGAATGATAGAAATAAAAAACACTTGTGAATAACTACCTACTAGCAGGCATGTTAGACGTGTTTCGAGCAACTACTTCCTCCATTATAACAAAGACATCAACAGTGCTAGCATCTCCAAGGAAACTAACCATTCGTTGCAAATCCTTGTCTTTCGATACTGTAATGAGTGTTTTCTTGTTGCCAGGAAGGAAGTACTTGATGTTCATGGTGCTTGCATTGCAGTTAAACATTTCAGCTATTTCTGACTTAAAATCAGTCAAACTTGTCTCCTGATCAATGTCAATTGCATAAGCCTCACCTCCATTGTATGACAATGACCCATCTTTATTGCTCACAAACTCACCTCCTGACTGACATATAGCTATAACTTTCTTTGCAGCTGTAGTAGCCATGGCCTAACAAGTAGTACAAAATATTCAATTTTTCCTTACTTTTTGGAATAAAAAAAAATACTAATGAAAAAAATGTAGCTTTCAGAAGTCAAATATTAATCAGTGAAATGTAAAAGGGGTTGCATTTGGCATTCTGAATCCACAATTGAAAATGCCCCAAATACTGAAGTCTTATTCAGTATCAAATGTCAAAAGCGAAATTCACATAGAACAAACACAACATAAGATACATAAGCTATAATAAAAATTGAATTTTTAACAGGAAAAAACACTGCCCAAATGAGAAATCAGCGATTTTGAGGAGAGAGAAAACGAAAAACCCTTGGGTGAGAGAAAAACAAATGAAATAATGTAACACGTGAAAAGGGGAAGCAAAATAAAAGTGAGGGGAATAATGAATGAATTGAGGAGTAATGAATAAAGATAGAAACCTAAACGGCGGAATGGAGGAGAGCGAGGAGGGTGGTGGTGGTGGTGGTGCGCCGAGCCAATCCAAAAGCCCAATGAAGAAAACCGTAATTATCTCATTACGATACGACGACGTATTTTCTGATTTTCATAACTAGTTAGTTTTTTTTTTTTTCTCTTTCTTTTTATTCTCTTGTTACACATATTTATAGTATGTTTTTTTATCAATTATTATTACTTAGTCAAAAAAAAATAATTATTATCAATTAATGCATTTTTTGACTAAATTATCAATTAATACATACTAGATACTATAATTAATTTTGTCTTTTTTCTAATTTTTATATGTGACTATCATATCTTTATGAAATTTAATTTGTTTAACATTTTACATGAGATTATTGCATTATTAAAAAATTTAATGTGTTTAATATTTTTTAACATGTTTTTAGATATTTTAATTTTATCGTATTTATAAATTATTATATTTATAAATATTTTATCTTTTATAATATTAATATATATAAATTTATTCACAAATTTATAATTTTTTAATTTTAGAAATTTTAAATTATATTATTTTCCATCGATATAATTTCATGCTAACACAAAAACTACAACTTATTCACACCAAAAATAAAATCTATTACTTAATTTAATGAATTTTTTACTACTATCTTGTTTTATATATGACGTAAAAAAAAGTTTGTAGAATGCTAATAGTATCTCTACACTACTCATGTCTTATAAGGAGTAAAATAATAATATTATATTTGATTAAGTGAGTCACATAAAAATAAAAAGAATGAAGGAATATGGATAAAGAAGAAGAATACGGTTTATTGTGAGATGAGTTGCTATTATGCAGTAACATCAGCACTGGTTTCTCCGTTTCCATCTCCATCTTCAACTTCCCTTCTTTCTGTATGTATGAATTCAACTACCCTCTCTTCTTTCAAATCATCATAAATATTCATTAATAACACTTATTGTTTCTATTCTTTTTGTGGCGAATTTTTAGTTGAATTCCGGTGATGATGTGGAAGTGAAACCCAATTTTAATCAAAATGGATATAAGTGGCGCTTGGTTTTGGCTTACGATGGAACTCGATATGCAGGCATGTTTGTCTTCTCATTATCACTCTCTCTTCATTAATCATTATTATCACTCTCAGATTACTAGTGCCTTTACTTCATAATCGAACAGTTTCTAAGATTAAATAGTTACTTTTAAATTCCAAATTTCCCTATTTAATGAAGTTCAAAGTCTCAAACTATTTAATAAAGTTCTGAGCTTGATGTAAAAGTGTACTGCTATATAGAGACATAGTTAAATAGTTGAATCCTTTATTTTTCTCCATTAGTTTGATTTATGAATATATTTTCAGGCTGGCAATATCAAGAGTCTCCCCCTACTGTACAATGCGCTGTAGAAAAAGCTTTAATTCAAGCAACAAAGCTTCAAAGGAAGGATCTCCAATTGGTGGGTGCAAGCAGGACTGATGCAGGAGTCCATGCCTGGGGTCAGGTCAAATTTTGTTTCTTTTCTGCATTTCATCTTTCAATTGACAACCGTTGGATTTTAATTTTATAATTTGTTGGTACTGCAGGTTGCACATTTTATTACACCGTTTAATTACAACAACTTGGATAGAATTCACGCAGCTTTGAACGGTCTTCTTCCTAAAGATATCCGAGTTAGAGAGATCAGTCCTGCATCATCTGAATTCCATGCTCGTTTTTCTGCAAAAAGTAAAATTTATCATTACAAGATTTACAGTGATACCATCATGGATCCATTCCAGCGCCATTTTGCTTACCATAATATGTATAAACTCAATAGTGATGCTATGAGAGAAGCTGCAAAATATTTTATTGGGAAGCATGATTTCTCTGCTTTTGAAAATGCATCTCACAATGATCGGGTGCCAGATCCAGTGAAGCATATTTTCCGATTCGATGTGAAAGAAATGGTAACTAGACTATTTCTAATTCAAAGTTTTTCCCTACTACTGTTATCATTAAATAGTATTTTGCACTAAATTTATCATGTTTGTATCTTGGTTTATTTTTTGGGAACTAGCAAAACCCTAATGCTGATCACTTCAATATCAATGTGTAGGGAGGAGCTCTTTTGCAGCTAGAAGTTGAAGGTTCAGGTTTCTTATATAGACAAGTCCGAAACATGGTATATATATTTTCCCTTCACTTGTATCTAAATCATGCAAAAGATGTTTTACAGTTGAAAAATCACTTGTGTTATTTGTTGAAATTATGATTTTTAGATAAAATAAGGAGAATAGAAATAAGAAATGCTTTGAATATGATATGAAAATCCTAAATAATTAAGAAAATCAAGAAATAAACTATGATAATAACAAAGTAATAAGGAAACTAATCTTAGGAGATAATCTAAGATACTCTATGATTAGAAATTGATCCTATGAGATAAACTAAGATACTCTAACATTATAACATATTATAAGATACTTTCTTAAACTCTTTTATGGTTTTCAACCTCAACCATAGCGATGACATGTATCTGTTTTCGTTTCTAGGTGGCTTTGTTACTTCAAATCGGGAAGGAAGCGATCCCTCCCAACATTGTTCCACATATTTTGTCAAGTCGAGATCGCAAGGAGCTTGCAAAATACTGCTTTTATCTCCCACCTCATGGTCTTTGTCTTGTTTCTATCAACTATAATGAAAGTCACCTATTACCTCCACCAGGCTGTCCTGCAAAAAGTTTTGGTATGCATCATACCATTAGAAAATGCAAGACTATATTCTATTGATGATATACTAGGAAGAACAGTCTAAAATTTAAATATCTGATTTTTTCACATTCATTTGATGTCGGTGCTTCATCATAATTAAACTGCTGGTGCAGTGGAGCCTAAAGTAGGAATTTAGCTTTTAAGGGTATTTCAGAGATGTAATTGGGTTGAGTTTATTTAATTTGATAGGTAATATTTGTTAATCCAAAAATTTAGTTCAATGATGACTACATTTAACAAGCATCAACAGTGAAAATTCATTTGTGAAGGAGCCGCTTTGACCAAATTGACAACTAAAAAAGGTTTTAACAAGTGCAATGGAAAGCTTCTGAGGCTTAGTCTTGTTTAGTGCTAGTATGGCTTTATCCTTAGGAATTTCAAGACCTCTAATCAGGCTGTGCAAAGTAAACAGCCTCAATTAAATCATAAGTCTCCTTAACTAGGGTTGCTCATGGTTTGAATTTTATTACTACAAATAATAACTATTAAAACTGGACGAGTTTAAAACCCAAATTACAGTTTTTAGTGAACAGTTTGACAAAAACAGAACTGGTTTATAACTTATTTTTGAAAAAATGGGGTTAAAATCCACTTAAAGTTAGTTTTATTTGTAACCTTTGAAAAAAAAGTGTAAAATTGTGGACACTGTTTATTGTCTTTGCTACTAAAGAAACGGTTCAGGGTTGCATGCAGTCACAACGCAATCACTCGATCTAGACTGTCCTATCAAAATCGGACTTGATCAGTGTAGTCACATTCTAGAAAATCCAAATCCCGAAAAAAATAACCTCCATTATTTGTAGCCTTGTAATCCATTCTCCAGGCTAGTCAAAACCAGTTTAAAAATCATTTTTGTTCAAAACTGTTTTCATAACAATTGTTGGTCTCCAGATCAGATTAATATTGAGCAGTTTAATTTAGCGTTTTTTCTCCTGTTTCCAAACATCTCACTAAATTTTCAACGTAACCTTTTACCGTTTGAAATCTGTTTAGTTCTTAAGGTTTTTTGTCTTTCTTTGAATGTTGCATTTTTTGGAATTGAATGTAGCAATGACATTATCTTGAATTTCACATCTCCATGAAAGCTCAGGATCATGCTAATAATCTTCTTTCCAAATACATAAAATTTTCTACAACATAATGAGCAACTCATACATTAAAAGTTTTGGAATTACTGCCAATCCTAGGTTTTGCTACCCATGCTCTCAAAGATACATGATACAAATTTGCATCCCGATTTTCCATAATGTTTTGCCAAATTGTGATGTGATCACATCATGCTAATTGCAAAAAATAGAATTCACTAGATTCCAATATCAGAGTCATTTGGAAATAAAATCCCTCTAAATATTTGTTTCCCTTTTTGCTTGGATCTCTTCTCTCCTCTAACCAGGCCAAAGTAAAAACATCACTTGGTCAAGGGAAAAATGCTACCTCAGTCCTCTGAAGACTTGATATCAGCTTAAATAATACAAGGTATCATCATCACAGCGTTATTAAATACCGCTAAAATGATACTTCCAGTTATAAATTATAATGTCAACAGCAGATTCTTTATTTCTGATGCTTATCCTCCTTTTTATTCCATTTTTCCCTAGGAAGAAGGTTCATTATTGATCTGTGAACAATAGTGTGTGTAAGAGTCATGTGCGAGGTTCTGCAGAGCGCAAAGAAACATATCAAAGTCAGTTCAAATATCAAATAATGACCTAATGCTTTAAGGCTTTAAATGACAAGGTAAGAAAAACGTTGTTTGAATACCTGTTCCTGAGAGCGGAAATACATGAAGGGTGTATAATATAAAAAGTTTGACACCCTAGATGTATAAATATCAGCATACCTGCGATCATAAATTTAATCGGTTCAATATCAAAAGAGAGAAATGATAATAAAATAAGATCATGGACATCAATAGGAAAGCACCTACTTCTCAATTTGTCTCATCAAGTGGCTTTTATCCCACAATCCAGCACGAGATAGAAAACCCCACCTAACGCAGATGATTAAAACAAGTTAATCACAAAACGCTCTTTGTAAAATGATTGAAAAGCAAGATAGGCAGCATCTAGCCGTGTGGTAGAAATCAATATATCAAGCACATGCTGAGTACAGTTAGAGAGTTTTTAAATCAGAAAACTCTATTCTTTGAACATACCTTGAATTGAAGAGCTCCCCGTCCGACTCCAGCATTGGAGCAATTTTCTCATCTAGTCGTTGCATAACAATAAGTAGCTTTTGCATGCTTTCCGTGAGGTCTTCATCGTCCATGTTAGTTGCTGCAAGGGTCTTTAAGTACATTGAAAATATTATTATAGGTGTTAAAGTAATAAGGCAACAAATAGTCTTATCTGGATGTGTTTAAAAAATTATAAGAACAATGTATGCTTGAGACCTCCAAATTGAGAACCAAGAGATCAAATAAGGTTAACCTAGGGAAAAGAGATCAAATAAGGTTAACCTAGGTTAATGATAACACAAGTTAACAACACGCCAAAATAAATTTGTAATTAATGACTAGTGAAATGTTGACAAGATTAATGATTGTGTTGGATAATCATATTTAGATTAGGAGGTCAAAAGGAACTAAATGAGGCAGCAAAATAAGAGCAGCAGAGCAAAACTTGACCATATGGGTTCTAAACACCATCATAAGAATTTCTTGGAAATTTGAATTTTAGGCCTAACTTAACCATCAAAAGCTAACTCAAGAGATAAGGATTCCCAAGCCTTATAAAGACTAATATCACCATATCTATAGTCGATGTGGGATCTCAACACATCCTCTCACACTCAAGACTGAGCATCTGGAGCATGGACAAATGCGAGTGGCCCAATAATATGTCTAGTATTGGCTTTGTTACAATCTTAGAACTTGAACTTTAGGCATAACTCAACCCCAAAATCTAGCTCAGGAGTCTTATAAGGAAGAATTTGGCCTTATCTCTGATCAATATGGATTCAACAACAGAATTAAAAAGGAAATTCTTAAGCGCCTGATAATAAAGCATAAAAAGTAGCATGCACATAGGATTATAGGACCAAAACTTACTTGAGCAGGACGGTCTTTGGTTCGCCTTTGCAGAGCCAGTCGAAGTTGGTTAAAGAGATCTCCCACAACTTCCTTTTGATTAATAAGCTCGATCAATGATTCTCTATCACTCCGGCAACGAATCAAGGCATTGTACTGCAGTTGTAACATTTACAGAAGTACAAGGACAATTCAGAGTTGGATCCAGCAAAGGCACCATATTTTCTCCAAACAGCACACAGTTCAACATAAAAAATTGCTAAAAGCCATTTAAACTTAGCTTCCAGTCAACAAGCAATCATATCATTTTTTCCTCAAAACAAGGTTTATTATTTTTGAAAAATAATAGTTTCAGAAATTTCTTTACCAACAAATGAGTCCAATTTGAACTGATTGTACTAACCTCGTCTTCCAGTTCTCTACAAATTAATGCTGTTCGCCATCGCAAATGGACTTTGGATTGACTAACATCAGTGTAAATATGGTCACCAACATACAATATCTCATCACCATGGATGCCTAGAGAATTTTCAACCATTTGTGCACTGCCTCCCGAGTACAAACCACCTGCAGAAGATCGCAAAGCACAATGATAATTAGTAAAATGAGCAGTTAAAATTAGCATGGTCTGAGTTGTATTAAGAGAAATAAGCTATTTTGTTTTTCTGCTACATGTGACAGGAACGATTCAATTATTATTTGGCAATCTGATCAACCCAAAAAGATGCAGAACTAAGTCCTTGATAAATATGGACATGTCATAAAATATCATCAAAGTTTTTCTTCTTTGTGTTGGTGGTTCTCAGATTCATACAAACCTGTCTACAGTGTGCAACTTGTCCTCCTTTTGTTTTTACAAAGGAAGAGGTGTAGCACCAAACCTAAAATATTTCAGTGACAAATGTATTTGAGACAGGGGGTGCCAAAATAGAAATATATAACCCTTTTAGCTTTGTTAAAGGGATAGAAAGCTCCATCCGTCTCAATTTGTATGGCCTCGCATCCAATTTTTAGTGTCTCAGTGTGATTGGAAGCAAGTTAATTGATCCTTCACGTAGTTGTGAGTGGATAATAATCATTGTGACACGCTCTGGATATTTTTATAATCATCGTGGCACTCTCTGGATATTTATTTGCATCATTCCTGAATTTTCTCTTAAGTCATGAATATTTATTAACTTGTTTTGGCAGAAATGGAAATAAGAAAATATATGCAAGTTAATATTAAGATTTATACTCTTGAAACTCAAAATTGATAATGGTTTTGCAATTTGCATTTTGGAGGATATTTTTGGTCTGTGACATTTCATTCACATATGAATATAAATTACTACTTTTTAGAAAGGAGTGATATTTTTATTGTAAAAATGAATCCTCTCATACCTAGTGGAAAAATAAATGACTAAAAAAATAATGAAAAAAGAGAGTACTAATTACCAGTTTGAGCCTTGAAGCATGGACGCATTAGACCCTCGCCTGTCACCACTTCATACATGGGGGATGACGTCTGGAAGAATTCTGGTTTTCTTGCTGACACAATGACCTATTCATGAAAAAGAGCCACACACATTTACTAAAAGCTTATTTCACAATAAGACAAGGTTGTTTATGGAAAAGGTAATTAAGAGGATATAGAGCATTTGCAATAACTCCAATGTCATGAGAGTTCAGTTTTATTGAAGAGGTAACTAATACAAACTTACAATGTCGAAAAGATCTCGCCAACCCATATCATTTGGAAGGAATCTATTAAAAGAATGCCGCATCATTTTGTCTGTGTAATGAAAGTCTGAGTTGGTAATAAGCACAAGTTTTTTGCCTGCCTGTTTCACAAAAATATCAGAGTAAGGAGTATAAGGGCATCGCATGCCGCACAAAAATTAAAACATTAGAGGTAATACCTCCTTCTGATCCAAAAGTGCCAAAGGTAATTCTGGATCAGGCTCCACGAACTGTTCGGGCTTAGACATGATCTCGCTCTGCATCATTTTCACAAGTCATTTGGTGTGTGAATAAAGAACATCAAAATTTCGTATGGGCCAAGACAAGAAGAAGAAGAATGTATTGACCTTAAGACGACCTTCAACATGTGCCCAGAAAAGAGCTTTTCCAACAGCCTGAAAGTTGTGCCAATGGTAAAGAAAAAATCCCGAATCAAATGTAATGTTTGCAAAAACTTTTGCACCTTATTACCTTATAAAGACCTTTATAATCAAGAGGACCAAGATCAGCCGGTATGGTCCCGTCATCTAATCTGTCAACCATCTGAAATAAATTATATATCATCATCAATAAAGGATCATAATAATCATACATGATTAAATTAAATAAAAGGTAGCATCCTTATAAATGCTTCATATCTTGATATTTCGGAACTCCCTTGTGGATCCAATACCTACTAGGAATTTGGAACACATAGTTGGCTAAGTAAGAGTTAACAAGGGAAATTGACTCTTACAAGACATTCCTCCTGTCACGACATGGTTCGTAATGCATAGCTAGCAAAGCTCAAATTTAAAACACCACCACAACCCATTACACTTTGGACAGATTAAAAGAAGCCACATAAACTAAGATGTGAATACTACTGCAAAATGAACACTCTAGCAGAATATATCTATGTTGCTGAATGTTTAGTGGTTTCACCAGTAATTGCAAGTTGCAACATACCTGCATGTAGGCCACTGCTTCAGACACGGAGAACAGCGTATTGAGAAACTCCCATTGACTCTCCTTTCGCAGGTCCACCAGTTCTCGCCCATAAATCTCACTTCCATTGCATACAAAATTAAGTAGCACTACAGAAACTATTACACCAGTTTTCGATAAATGACATCTACTAAGCTATTATTGGTTGAGCACAGACGCATGAGTGATAGTGTATACAATATCAATGTGAATATTTTTCTGCAAGGCATTCAATCAATGAACAGTGTGTGCAAATGTATAATGCGCAAATATATGGTTGTTTCGGAAGATGGCCTTTCAACACTAAACATAAACCAAAGGTGAAACCTTGACTCTGTTGTTTCGGCTACTTGAATTAACCACTGATTTTCAAAATAATATGTTTATATGTCTTGAGTGCACTCTGCTTGGTATCCTAAATTAATGTATGTCTTGATAAGTTGGTTAGTGCAGACTGTGATGATATAACAAGTAAACGACTCTGCATGGATTTCCAGTATCAGAAATCAAAATTACAAGGCCTGACACTTACCTAACAGCTCGAGTAGATAACATTTTGGTACCATGCATGGCTCTTTTTACATAACCAAATCGATCAGCTTTAACCAAGTTGCCTCTCTCTTTGTCTATGACAAGGCCTCTAATTACCTGAACAATTTACAATAAAATGCAAAGATCACTCCAACAAACAAGAGATAATATGGATTAGATTTCCAAATGCCTCCAGCTTGCCAGAGAAAACATATTACCAGATCAGGATCAAATGCAAGTCCATCAACAGGGAAACCCATATTCCTAAGGTTTTCCATACAGTAATCATAAGCTCGCCCTTCCCAAGCCTACAGTTCCAGGTAACACAACAATAAATAACCTCTTTCATACTTTATACTTTTAATGATTTGAAGTACCATGGCAATAATTTCAAAATACAAGAATAAAATCCTTCAAGCATGCAGTAAGTGAGAAATACTTGGTATTTTTATTACTGCAGTAAAATGCAAAAACAAAAAATATCAGAAAATTAATCAGTATAGAATACTGTTCATTATTCACTTTTGTGTTAGCTCGGTTAAAGTCGGAATATATAATGATACACTTGAAATTTGAACAAAGAAGTTACATCTGCACACATAATAATTAAATTTATAATAATTCACACAAACTATACGATACATTGGAAGGTGGTATACCATCACATTATAGTGGACAAGGGTATAATCCATGTCATATCCAATGGCACTAATTGATCGCAGATTCAACGTTCGGGTGCAGAATATTCCACGAGGCGAATGTCTGGATGAAGAGGGGCTCTACATGAAGACACAAGACAGTGAGTTTTACTTGCTCTATCTCTGTATATGAAACAACACCTCAGTCAAAATCCTAACAGAAAAGACTGAAAGCGCACAAATTAAAGGCGGAAAAATCAGCATAAGTGAAAACAATAATTAGATAAATTTGAAAGGCTTTTGTGAGTAAGGTTGATATTGACATAAGTATAACATGTTTACATGAAAAACTAAATTTTGCATGAAGAAAAAAAAAAGATTTATCTGATCAGGGATTCAATGATAAAGAAATAACAAATCATAAATAAGTAGATTACATCAAGGTTTAAAAAACGTTTATGAAACCTATGCAAACACACACACCCACTCCCAGTCCCACCCTCCGTCTATGTTATTGTTCACTGTACATGTATAGTATAACTAGATTAGTTGTTGATGTTTATTAAACCTATGATGGTGTAAATTCCTCAATAACTTATCACTCTGAAACTTACTTGTTAATCTTCATTATGGTATATGTAACCTCAAATATCCATCAAAACCTATGTTGATAAAAAAAAGGCAGATATGCACCCAAGTCCAGATTGCATCATAGAGTTTCCACAAGATATATAGATAACACTATCATTTATCAACTAATATCATAGAACACAAGAATGTTGACCACAGAATATTTCAAGTCAAAAACATCAGCAAACTAGAAAAGATGCATGTAAGCAAAAATACTGCACCGGAATGCCCAAGTCTTTTAGCAAATCTTCTGCCTCTCTAGCCTCTGTTCTAGCCACTTCCTCGATTGGACCTTCAAATGCAGCATCACCAATTCCTACAAGAGAAGAGACCAATATTTACCTTGTTGGCATACATTTCTGAAAAACATGTTCATTCTAGTAACACTTGATGTTATAGTGAGAAGATCATAGTCTGTTTGGCTCGAGAAAACAATTTCGACTTTTACTGATAGTTACAAAATAAGTAAGGTGACATTTTTGTAATTATTAATAAAATATAAAAATGAAAACATCACATGGTATTCCCAATTTTCTATGCAAATATTTGAAAACACTAAATAAATTAAAAACATGTGACAGTTTTGTTATTACTAGTCAAAATAGAGAATGAAAAAACAAAATACAGAATACTCCTTCCGTAACAAAAGATAAGAAAATTTTGGCACACTTAAATTGTAACAAAATATAAGCAAGAGTAGACTATTTTCATCTTTTTAATGATAGTATACCAAAATTGTTCTTCATTTAATATCAGTTTTTCAAAAGAAATGTTCAATTCTGTATGCAAATAAATGAGATTCGGGTAATTTAGATAATGAAGAATGAACTTTTAAATGAGATTAACAATATTAAATGTGAATAACCAATTATATTAATAAATATATGAAAGTAGTTACTTTTGCTTATACTTTGTTATAGAGGAAGTAGATATTATCAGGCTAGGTAGCACCAACACTTCATAATCTGACATTAGCACTTGTGATAACATACCATGACTTTTATTTCACTCATATTATTATTGATACCGACACTGACCTATAGATATCAATAATAATATGAGTAAAATAAAAGTGATGTATGTTTTTACTTACAGTAATTAAGGAATATCAATACAGTTCAATGTCCTATTCCAATAAGCAAAACAAAAATATGGGTCTACGATCCAAAGGAAAGTTTAACATTGAAACTGAAGTAAAGTAGTGAACATAAAAATGAAAGTGTCAAAGAAAAAGTAATGGGAATTAAGAAAAGTTTCAAAATTTACCAAAAGCTTCAAGTTGTTCCAACTTAACATTCAAATCACCCTTGGTGCTTTCGCCAAGGTAATCCACGTCACACTTATTCGGCGGCGTCACTGAGAAAACATCTCCGCCGATGGACTTTGAGTCAACTGAGCAGCGACAAAGCATCAAAGCTTTGGATAATCTCACATTCTTCGCGTTAAGGGAAGTGGGTATTGTGAAAGTTGCGTTTTTGGAGCAGTTGGTGGTGGCGGGGGACACTGGAAACGAAGCATCGACGCCGTGAACGGCGAATTTGGCGAGAACATCCGCTGCCGCATACATAATGGAGGTTGGTGACGAAAGCAGAATCTATGTTGAGGGAGTAATGAAAGTGAAAGTGAGAGTGAGAGTGAATGAGAATTTGTGGATAGAAAGAACAGAATAAAACAAATTCTTGTTTTTTATTTATTTGGGTTTGTATTTGATGTGTTTGATTAAAGGCCCAAAAGGCTTATTGTATGTTTAGTCAAAGTAAACCAAAACAAATATATTTAATTATTTATTTATTTTAAATCCAATTTGAAAATACAATAATGTTGTTCAAGTGCTTATATAGGTAGCATTTTTACTTTTTGTTAGATTCAATTCATTTATACCAATCAACAATCTTAGTTTTTCTTACATAAGCATTCGACAAAATTTCACTATGAACAAATCTTAGGACAATTAATCACAAACTCCAATATAAAAATTTTCTTGTTAGGTGAGTAAATTAAATTAAATTTACTTCATTTAAAAGCTTAAAGCAAATAAATAAATATAAAATAATTTTAATAAAAAATTTAAGTAATAAATATTAGTCAAAAAATTATTATATTTATGTCATTCACGAAAGATATATACCATTAAAATATATTAATTTAATTATTGAAGCGTCTACATAATATCATCAAAAAGTTAAAAAAGTTATGTTTTAATAAAACTTAAAATAATTATATGGACTACTATAAAAAAATCAAATTCAAATATATTTTAAGAAGATGTAAACTTCTTGCCAACTTCAACCCTTGAAGTAATACTCAAATTTTAGCCTACCGTGCATTACAACTTTGCAGGCTCTAATATCACAGTGAAAACCTTTAATAAATCTACCATTGATAAATGAATATTCAAATTAATCTATTTTGTCAAAAAAATGCAATGCTAGTATATTATTTACTTACTTTTATTCAAGCACCGTATGCATTCGTGCACCACGATGCAACAATTGTGTATGAAGACAATCAATAATGAATTATAATTGGAACATTTAGTGATGGCAGAGCGCGAACAACAACAATGAAAGGATCAAGAGACAGGTACAAAGAGTTTTGGTGATTTTGTATTTGAGGTATGCTTAAAACCTTAAAAAGGAGTCTCAACTATTTTGAAAAACTAACTGTAAAGAACACTAGCAAATTATAGATTAAATCACCTTTTTAATTACTATTTTTATTTATATTAAATTTCGGGTAAAGTATAAGTTAATGTTTATCATGACCTATATGAGAGGGTTTATTGCTGCATAATCTATTTGGAGGATTGTAATAGTTTCTCAAAAGGAGATTGAAGCATTGGGTTTGTTAGATGTGCTAAATTGGTTGCAAATAAAGCTGGATTATAAACACCGATAGAGGATGATATGTAACGTGACTCTATTTTACAAAAATTTAAAATTTTAATGTCAACAATTATAGGATTAGTTTCATCAAACAAACTTTATTGTTCATACAATCAGTGCGTAAAAGTTTTCCCATATTTTTTATTTGAGTCTAACCTATATTTTTCGTTTAAAAAAAAGTAGTAGGTGTAGAAATGTATATTTTAATTAATTTTATTTTGGATTAGTGATTTTTTTCTCGCGTCTATAAAAAAAACATTTTAATCAATTATAATACACAATTGTTTTTACATTTAACTATTTTTTTTTTCAATTTTTTGTTCTAAATACTTTTATTTTTAAAAAAGTTATTTAATGTTTTTAGGATATATTTTTCTCTTCTTTTATTTTGAAATATATATTTTTTCTTAAGAGAGGTAAGTATTTTTTTTTCTAAAAATATTTTAATATTGGCGCTGGAATAAAATTCAACTATAAATTTTTGTTTTTAATTATAATAAAGAGATGGAAGCTAATTAGAAAGTGTTGCGTTTTGAAAAAACACTCAAAAACAATGCTAGGATAATTTTTAGAATTTTTTTTGAAAAATTTAATATCTTATATAGTATCACCTAAAGTAAATCAATCCACGTTTTCTCAAATTATTATTTTCTCTACGTTGACTTTTGCTACTTTATTTAATAGAAGATGTCGTGTTGCAGTGGTTTATATGTATATTAGTTGATAAAATTAAAGAAACCCTCTTTTTATAAGGATGCTGGATGATGATCTCATTACTTTTTCAATCAAATAGTCAAAATTTCAAATACAATAAAAATCAATTTATTGAACTAGAGAGCTAGATAAAAAAATAGACAATAATATATAAGATTTTTTTTTCTTTCCATTATTAAGAAAATATTGAGCCTAATAATTTAGAGTACTACGAAAAGATAAGTAATACTGCAAAAAAAATAATATGCTATATAATATTTACTCGGATTATTATCTTTTTATAAAATTATAATAAATAAATAAATAAAAGTAAGATATTTTGGATTTAAAAAAAGTCAATCAAAAACAGGATATTTTGAATTTAAAAAAGGGTCAATGTTATATATATCACGACAAAGTACCTTACAAATTTATTAAGAATGGAAAATGACTATTTAAAAGCTCTCTACGAACCATACAACTGCGGTTAGTGTTCAAATAAAAGAATTAATTAAGTAGTGAGGTTCACATTGGAAAAAACTAAATTAAATTATATTACATTAATAATTTAATTTAATTTTTGAAAATTATTTTTAAATTAAGTTTAATGTAGTTCTAAATTAATTTAAATGTGTTGAAATAAAAGAATTAACTTAAGTAGTGATGTTCACGGTATAAAAACTAAATTAAAGTATATTAATAGTTTAATTAAATTTTTGAAAATTATTTTTAAATTAAGTTTAATGTAATTTTAAATTAATTTAAAATTGATTTATAAATATAAATCAGTTTAATATTTTAAACAAATTTTTAGTTAAAATAAATTTTAAATTAGTTTTTTAAAAAAATAATATTTTTTTTTTAGAAAAATAGATATAAAAAGAATTTCGATGAAAGTTTTTTTTAGATTATAAATTTCGATTGTTTTTCGAAATTCTTATGGCAAAAGTTTTTTAATTTTTTTGAGAAAATGAATATAAAAATTTCACGATAAAAAAAAAAGAAATGATTTTTTGAAAAAAATTAAAAGTATTTTTTGATATTTTTTTGAGAAAGTTAAATTTCTAAGATAAACTTTTTTAAATTATTAAATTAATTTTAAAATTAAATTTAATTAAATAAATTATTTTAAATAATTAGTTCAATTCATAAACCATTGATTTAATTTCGTTGGTGCAGTATATTTTACATCCTTAAACTTAAGTGTCCCATGTCACACGTAATGGTTTATGACAGCGATAGCGCCTCTCGCGATAAAAAGCATTTCCGTTAGAAAAAAATGTTAAAAAATATCATACCGTGTACATGCCATCACGGTGTTGCTTCCTACGGCTTTTCCATCTTCTGTGAAGCCAAAATGAATTCAGTTTCTTTGACTGTCACAATGATTAATGTCTTGATCATATATAGTTACATTTTATTCAACAATCAAAGTATCAAACACAGCATAAATTTATTATTAATTTGGATGATAATATAGTTAACTTGCAGGCCAAGAAACTGTAGACGCAACCTCCAAATAATTTATTAAAATTATTTGACCAACACAGCATAATTTGAAATAAGAACTATAAATTTTGCATACGCTAATATCACATTAGTCGCCAACTGAGTTCCACTCTCTAACTGACAATTCATTTTTCGGTTTCAAAGCAAGACTTACTCTCTCTTGATTCTGATTCTTTCCACTGTAATTCATACAGTTTTTGTTTTACTTGTTGTTTGTTACTAACTTGAATTTGGAATGCTTTTCCTGCAACTGTTTTGAATTTACTGTCACTGGTAGAGGGGTTTGTTTGTAAGCAAAACAAGTCTTGGTCAAAGAAAATGACAACGGATATCAGTTTGGAAAGAGATATTGCGAGTCTTGAACCAGTTGTAGATCATGACAGCAAGCAAGATTCAGAGAATAGCAAGCCCAAAGATGAAACAACCAAGAAAGTACCCTTACACAAGCTTTTCTCATTTGCTGATCCTTTGGATCGTTTATTGATGTCTATGGGGACTGTGGGTGCTATTGGGAATGGAATCTCCATGCCCTTGATGATTTTAATATTTGGAAGTATGATCAATGCATTTGGAGAATCCACAACCTCAAAACTTGTTGATCAAGTTTCCAAGGTAATATTCTCACTAATGCTGAAGTTTGTTTCTTCTGGTATGTATACCCTTCAAGGCTTACTACAACTTGGAAACAAACATTTAGAAACTAACTAATGACGACTAACTGTGATCAGGTATCTCTGAAATTTGTATACTTGGCTGCTGGTACCTTTGTTGCGTCATTTTTGCGTAAGTACATTAGTTTCTCAGTTAGTTCTTGCAATCTAACTCATTAGTCTGGTTTATTATGACCCAAAATAAATACCTTTTTTTTTTTTTTTATGTACCAGAATTAACTTGCTGGATGATCACTGGGGAGAGACAGGCTGCAAGAATTAGAGGCTTATACCTTAAAACAATTTTGAGGCAAGATGTGAGTTTCTTTGATAAGGAAACTAATACCGGAGAGGTTGTTGGAAGGATGTCAGGTGATACTGTTCTTATTAAAGACGCCATGGGGGAGAAGGTATCCAAGAACCATCATACTATCTTAAATCATCGACATTTCATTATCCTCAACTACCTAAAAATAAGAGTTTAAGTTATTTATTGTTCCCTTACTTTCATTTCAGGTGGGACAGTTCATACAATTTGTGTCAACTTTCGTAGGAGGTTTTGTCGTAGCATTCATTAAGGGGTGGCTTCTAACTATTGTCATGCTATCTAGTATACCACTTCTTGTCTTGTCTGGTGCTGTGTTAAGTACGTTTATTGCAAAAGCATCATCAACTGGACAAGCAGCTTATTCTAAATCAGCAAGTGTAGTAGAGCAGACTATAGGTTCCATCCGAACTGTAAGCACACTGCCAAAAAATAATATTTTTACGGAAGAATATATAAAAGACATGACTCTCATTTTTTCAATGCAGGTTGCATCATTCACTGGGGAGAAACAAGCTATAGCTAAATATAATCAGTCCTTAATCAAGGTCTACAAGACTACAGTACAAGAGGCACTAGCATCTGGTGTGGGATTTGCTACACTCTTTTTTGTTTTTATTGCCAGTTATGGTTTGGCTGTATGGTTTGGTGGGAAATTAATAATAGAGAAAGGATATACTGGAGGCGATGTTGTGGCAGTAGTTTTTTCTGTATTGACTGGTTCAATGTAAGATTTGAGTTGCTTTTTCTTCCTTAATATGAGCCTACAATTTCTAATGTTTATTTCTTCCCCCTATCTCAGAACTCGTAAGATATTGAACATGTTTTTTTTCTCTTAACTATATTTCTGTTTCCAATCCCAGGTGTCTTGGACAGACATCTCCGAGCCTAAGTGCTTTTGCTGCAGGACAAGCTGCAGCTTTTAAGATGTTTGAAACGATTAAAAGGAAGCCAGAAATTGATGCTTATGACACTAATGGGCAAAAGCTAGATGACATTCGCGGCGACATAGAGCTTAGGGAGGTTTGCTTTAGTTATCCTACAAGACCAGATGAACTGATATTCAATGGATTTTCTCTTTCATTACCAAGCGGCACTACTGTAGCTTTGGTAGGGCAAAGTGGGAGTGGAAAATCCACAGTTGTTAGTCTGATAGAGAGATTCTATGATCCAACGGCTGGTGAAGTTCTCATTGACGGTATCAACCTCAGAGAATTTCAGCTGAAATGGATCAGACAGAAAATAGGCCTAGTCAGCCAGGAACCAGTTCTCTTTACTTGTAGCATTAAAGAGAATATTGCCTATGGCAAGGATGGTGCAACTAATGAAGAAATCAGAGCTGCGGCAGAGCTTGCTAATGCTGCCAAATTTATAGATAAACTTCCTCAGGTGAACTCTCAAATCTTCATTTAAAAGTAGAAACTGCCTGGTGAGTTCCGGCTTTACATTTGGCTGGGAGAACTTATATCTATTAACATAGTGTACAATACAAAAGAAGAAATTCATTGAACTACCCTTCTTCCTCAATAATTTTGTACAATTATGAATTATGGTCTCAGGGTCTAGACACAATGGTTGGTGAGCATGGAACTCAGCTCTCTGGGGGTCAAAAGCAAAGAGTTGCAATAGCAAGAGCAATTTTGAAAGACCCAAGAATCCTACTTCTGGATGAAGCTACAAGTGCCCTTGATGCAGAATCTGAGAGAACAGTGCAAGAGGCACTGGACAGAATAATGAAAAATCGGACAACTATCGTCGTAGCTCACCGCTTAAGTACTATAAGAAATGTCAATACCATTGCTGTCATTCATCAAGGAAAAATAGTTGAAAGAGGTAGGCACATTATTTTGTAACAAAAAACTAATTTCTCCATGACTCAAAATCCATAGAAAGCATGAATTCCAAATATTTATATACTTTATATCTTTTTCATATATTTGTGAATTCGTTAGGTTCACATGATGAGCTTACCAAGGATCCTAATGGAGCCTATAGCCAGCTTATTAGACTGCAAGAGATGAAGGGGTCAGAACAGAATGATGAAAATGACACAAACAAGTCAAACAGCACATTGCATTCTGGAAGACAATTGAGTCAAAGATCTTTATCCTTAAGATCTATAAGCCAAGGGTCATCTGGAAACAGTGGCCATCACTCTTTCTCAGCATCATATGTTGAACACACAAAAGATGGCTTCTCAGAAACTGCAGATGGTGGACCTCAAGCTTCTCCTTCAACTGTTTCTTCACCACCAGAAGTGTCACTTTATCGGCTGGCATATTTTAACAGGCCTGAGATTCCAGTCTTATTGATGGGGACTATAGCTGCAGTGTTACATGGAGTAATAATGCCTACTTTTGGGCTCTTGCTTTCCAAAATGATAAATATTTTCTACAAGCCAGCTGACGAACTTCGTAAAGACTCAAAATTTTGGGCGATAGTGTTTGCTGCGGTTGGTGTGGCAACATTACTCATCATTCCATGTAGATTCTACTTTTTTGGCGTTGCTGGAGGTAAGTTGATCCAAAGGATCCGAAAAATGTGTTTTGAGAAAGTAGTTCACATGGAAGTAAGTTGGTTTGATGAGGCTGAGCATTCAAGTGGAGCACTTGGAGCAAGGCTTTCCACTGATGCAGCTTCAGTTAGAGCTCTGGTTGGGGATGCACTTGGTTTGCTGGTTCAAAATATTGCTACAGCAATAGCTGGATTAGTAATTGCTTTCCAAGCATGCTGGCAACTCGCTTTTATAGTTCTTGCTTTGGCGCCTTTATTAGGACTAAATGGATATGTGCAAGTAAAGTTCTTGAAAGGATTCAGCGCAGATGCAAAGGTTTGCTAGCAACTTCTGTCAACCAACCAACTTATATTGTGAATGAAGATGAAAATATCTGTTTCTTATTTTATTTTAGGAGAAGTGGTATGACATATCTCATATCTAAATTATAGAAGTAATCAGATCAATACCTATATACATTTTTATCATACTTTATGAGCATGAATCAAGTATCAACAGTGTTACAAGCATGTGCTCTGAGTGCATTTTTTGACTTGGCTAAATGTTATGTGAATATACTGATACTCTTTTGTTCTAGTAGAAATTGTATGAGGAAGCAAGTCAAGTGGCAAATGATTCTGTAGGGAGTATAAGAACCATTGCTTCTTTCTGTGCTGAAGAGAAAGTGATGGAAATATATAAGGAAAAATGTGAAGGACCAATTAAGAAAGGCATAAGGAGAGGGATAATAAGTGGATTTGGTTTTGGGTTATCATTCTTCATGCTGTATGCAGTTTATGCCTGCTGTTTTTATGCTGGAGCTCGACTTGTAGAGGATGGAAAATCAACATTCTCAGATGTTTTCGTTGTATGTTACTCTCCTAACTTGTTCACCATTACATACATTTTGTCACTTTCACAGTTATTTGCTGAGTTGTTGATTAGCATTTGATCACTTTCACTATTTTATTGGGAAAGGGTGGGTGAGTATACACAATGGAAATAACAATACATATAAATTAGCTTATCTCACTTGAAAGAACTTGTCAGGAGCGAAACATATAGTCACAAAGTATTCAACCAAAAACAAATAGAATAGCTAGAAAGGGATACCAAATTTTTGAAGCATAAAACTCCTTCAGTTGAGAAGTAAAAATCACATATACTCAATCCAAAAAATTGCACTATGAAGTACTAGCATAACAATAATCTCTAACCAATAAAAACGGCATACAGCTAGAGAGCTTACAGCCTCGAGAAAATCTCATTATCATATTATTTTCTTATCAATCACATCCTTTTTTCTCTTTTTTAATTTTTTTTATTCAACATGTTGCACCTTAAACTTGACTAGGAACCTAACACACGTTTCTAACATTGATATTTTTGTCTCCTAATTTTGCAGGTGTTTTTTGCTCTCAGCATGGCATCTGTGGGAGTCTCTCAATCTGGGACCTTGCTCCCTGATTCAACTAATGCAAAAAGTGCTGCTGCTTCCATATTTGCTATTCTTGATCAGAAGTCAAAAATAGACCATAGTGATGAATCTGGAATTACACTGGAAGAAATCAAGGGAGAAATTGAGTTTAACCATGTTAGTTTTAAGTATCCTAGTAGACCTGATGTACAAATATTTAGAGATCTTTGCTTGAACATTCGTAGTGGCAAGGTAGTTTCCTAATTTCACATCCTATCCAGTAGACTATTCTAAATTGTTCTTCCTAATTAAAAATAGCAACTGACAGATTGATATTGATATAAAAAACAGACAGTAGCACTGGTTGGTGAAAGTGGAAGTGGAAAATCAACAGTGATCTCATTACTACAAAGATTTTATGATCCAGACTCAGGTCACATTACACTTGATGGAATAGAAATTCAAAGGCTGCAAGTGAAATGGCTGAGACAACAGATGGGACTGGTAAGCCAAGAGCCTGTTCTTTTCAACGACACGGTTCGAGCCAATATTGCATACGGAAAAGGAGGAGATGCAACAGAAGCAGAAATTGTAGCTGCGGCAGAACTTGCAAATGCTCACCAGTTCACTAGTAGTTTGCAGATGGTAACTATATTGCACATTGTCCTATCAGTTCAATCTCTCCTGAATGTTATGCATCTTTAAAATTTTGAATCAGTACAACTTATTTAGACAGTAGAGTAAGCAAATATACATAGATATTTGAACATGATACTATATATATATATATATGCAGGGCTATGACACGATAGTAGGTGAAAGAGGAATTCAACTATCTGGGGGACAGAAGCAGCGGGTGGCAATTGCAAGAGCTATGGTGAAGAATCCGAAAATATTACTACTAGATGAAGCAACAAGTGCACTTGATGCTGAGTCTGAAAAAGTGGTACAAGATGCACTTGACCGTGTTATGGTGGAAAGAACCACTATAATAGTGGCTCATAGGTTATCAACTATTAAAGGTGCAGATTTAATTGCAGTAGTTAAGAATGGTGTTATAGCAGAGAAAGGAAAACATGAAGCATTACTAAATAAGGGAGGTCATTATGCTTCCTTGGTGGCATTGCACACACAAAGAGGTGCTTCTTCATCTTAAAATCAGATGTTTGGCCTTTTTATTGTCTCTCTCATGATTTCAAATGTATTGTGTCTATAAACTAGTGTGTGTATTGTGTGTATAAACTAGCTTTAGAATCTAATTTGATTTTTAGTGTAATTTATTGGTTAACTTATTTTTATTTAATATATTAAAATATAAATTATTTTACATTCAATTTTATTAATTAAAATATGTATATAAGCTAGTATTGTAGTGTTGTTTATCATATATATATATATATATATATATATAAAATCATAACTAAAATTTATATTTTTTAAAAACCAGTTTTAAAGAGAAGTTATTTTAAATTCATTTATTATTAAAAACATTAATATAAAAAGTCACATTTTAAAAAATATATATCTATTTAAATGAAATATGATTTTAGAAAAAACACCCCTTATCATTTAGTTTATAGTTTTATCAAGGTTGAAAAAAATTTAAATAAAATATTAGTTTAAATAATTTCTCCAAAAAAATCATTTTTATGTTTTTTTTTTGCCATAATATTTTTTAATTTTAAAAAATAAATAAAATAAAAAGTTAATTTAAGTAGATTTTAGAGAGATATCTTTTTTTAAATATAATTTTTATTATGTTAAAATCTCTAAAAATAAATATCTAAATTATTAAATATCAAAATAATCTTTTCCATTCATAACAAATGAATCTAAAGTAGTTTTTATTATTTTTGAGTAAATTCTGATAATATTTATAAAAAAAAATGTTAAATCAAAATCATTTCTTTACCACTCCTATATTAATGAGACCTTATAATCAGGAATGGACCTATATAAAAATTTGGAGTGTTAAATATGTATTAAATTTTGTGTTTTTTAAAACATAATTATACACTATAATAGTTTTTTTTTCTTCATATTTTGAAACGTCGATGATTTTTTCATTTTTAATGTCAGTGAAAATATTTTTATATAAGTAACTAAAACAATTATTTAACCACTCATATTTTATGTAATGAGTTTCACATCTAATTTTTTTTTTTATCAAAATATATATAGTTTTACAAAATAAATATAAAATACAAAGTTGGGGCTCCAAACCCCACTAGACTCAACATAAGATCACCCCTGTCTATAATATATTTTATTTATCTTATAATAAATATTGTTTAAAAATATATAAATATAATAATTAGAAGAAAAAAGGTATGTCATTTTATCATATTACTTATTTTAACTATTAATTTATTTTTATTATTATCAATACAAAATATAATAATGTTTTGACATTTGTATATATAATAATCATTGAAAGATAATATAAAAAAATAATTAAAATTATATTAAAAATTGTGTATGATATTTATTTTGAGATTTTTTTTAAACTAATATTTATTGTGAAATGCATAAATCAGTTTAACAAACTATAAAACAACTTATTGGTTTTACCAGACAAAACACGTAAGGAAATGATACCAATTTGACAAAAGTTTAATTTCGATAAATAATTTGATAATTATGATTAATTAATAGTAAAAAATAGTTTTATGGTAATAATATATACTAATTATAACAAAATAAACGTAGAGCAAAATTATACAAAGTAAAATGTTGATATAACAAATTATAATTGTCTCAAAAAAATTTGTTGAATTTTAAAAAAATATTATTTTAAAAATATTTAATTATATTAATATATTTTTTGTTCATCTAATTTTAAGCGATGTACCACACCCATATAAATTTTTGCCTAATTTTAATTGCTTTGGTTTTCAAATTTTGGACATTTTGCTCGCCATCAATCTTACATCCAACTTTGATCACGAGACAATTTAATGGGTTGATGTGGAAATGTCCCATTAAAAATGGATGCCATATCATTATTTGAAAAATTTATTTATATTTTTAAAATGAAAATAAATAAAATAAAATAGAAATCTAAAGCTGCAAGTTTTTCCGCCAATGTTAAAGAGAAGTGGAACAAATCAATGGCCTAGAAGATCTATAAAAGACACTTTTATGTAGAATATTGAGCCGCAAGAAATCGAGCTTGAAAATTATTTGGACACTTGAATATCCTTTGTCTATGATCAGATTAATTTTTAGATTTTAATCGGTTCTTTAATTCAATTAGTTGTAGAGTTCAATAAAAAGAGACGAGTTTGTCTCAAAATGAACCTCGTAAATTAATAATTTTTGATTTTTTTTTTAAAATAAAATAATAATAATAACAACTTAAATTTATTTTGTTTTATTTATTTTAGATCTTTTTACAAAACTACAAGAATAAATATATAATTTAAAATATACAATAAGTTATAGAGTATAACAATAGATATATCATTACACATAGTTGAATAAATAAATATTGAAATTTTTATTATTGTTTGTTTCTAATAACAAATATTAGTTATATGCATACGTAAAAAAAATCAATTTGACAATATGATAATATCTCTATATAACTTCATAGAAAATTTACCGACGATAAAAATAGACAATAAAAATCAACACACATAAAACAAAATAAAAACAAGGAGAAGCGTCTATTAAAAGAATAAATAAATGAAGAGAAAAAAAAATTCAAACCTTAAATTAAATTAGTACAATAAAATAATGTAAAATAATAATCCTTATCTTATTTTGAAATGAAACCGATAGCTCGAAGAGTGGTTCGAATCCAATTAAATTTTTCGACTTTGGTATGTAATAGTTTTCTTTTTCTTCTTATTTTCTTATTTTTTTTAACTAAGTCAGACCTAACTCGTTACTTACTACCAACAAAGTCCTTCTGCTGCTCGACGTGGATAACATATAATATTAGCAAAGTGGTTTAATTTGTGGAAAGTTACAATGGATGTACTGTATCTGTGGTTGAGAGAATATTCAGCAAAATTATGATGCATGAATCATGATGATGCACGTCATTTTTCGGGATAGTAATTTCCAGGAAAATGAAAAGGGAAGAGCATGAAGTCCATGCTGTCTGCGTTTCCAACTTTCTAATTTCTAATTCCTCCATCTCATAAAAAGTCTTCAATTTGTATTTCTTTTGTCTCAAAATTATTTGCACTTTAACATATTGATATATATATTTTAATTCAATTTAAATATAGAAATAATTTTTACATTATTAATCAATAATAATAATTAAATTTTTAATAATTTTCAATTTTTATAATAATTACTATTAAAATATTTAAGATAATTTATTATAATGTGTAACCGGTAACGTATAAAAATTAAACTCAATTTTTTATTTATTATACTTTTATTTATTGCATTTTATTTTACCAACTACAATGAATGATATACTAATTTTCTTTTATCACGTGATGGATCTATCTTTGTTTTTTTTCGTTCTCGTACAAATCTATCTTTAAAAGTTGAAACGTGGAATAAATAATTGGAATAATCTTTATGTATCCGTGTTGGGTGGCCATGCCTATTTCACCGTGGCTTCCAAGTAACCAATCCGCTGTACTTTGGCTTACAAATTTGTGACACAAGTAAATGTGTAAATGGTTGATACTCACAATTTTATTCACGTGTCATATGTTTATTAGATATTAGTTACATTATTCACAATCTTTTAGAAATAACTTAAAAAAATTATTTTTTAATAATTCTCAATAATCAAACTTATACTATGAGTAGATTTTCAAAATGAATGTTTTTTCTACTCATTTTTTTATAAAAATTTAATTATCATGTATTTTTAATATAAAAAAATAGCTTAATTGCATTTTTGGTCCCCCTATTTTAGCTGAAACGTAAAAATAATTTCCCATTATGTTTCTCCCCAATTTTGGTCTTCTAAACAAAAATTTTGGACTAGAACTTCGTGAAATTTCACTTTTTTTTATATTTATTTAAATCACATTATGTCTCAAAATCTCATTTCCAACAATTGTACTTAAAATATATGATTGGTGTAGTACGACTTTAAAAAAAAAAAATTTATCAAATTTTAGACTAAAATTCTATTTGGGGACCAAAACTGAAAATAAATAAAATAGAATTACTACTTTCGCGATTCAGTTAAAATAGGAAGACCAAAACTGCAATTAAACCTAAAAAAATTTATATTTTAGATCACAATCATTCATGAGTACCTTAAAAATAATTTTAAAAATATCTAGTGTCGATATGTATAAATGATTTCCTTTTCATAAAGAAAGTCTATGTTGAAGTGACTAATTTTATTTATTAAATTAATTAAATAATCATGACCTGAAACACTACAGAAAGTCGGAATCCAATATTTTGAACCAGATAGCGAAAAGTAAACAAAAATAAAGACTAAAAGCAAATTGAACTTGCGGGTCAAGAAATTGGAATATGCATCCTCCAATTTATGTACTATATAAGATAGTGAGAACAAAACATGTTTCACTCACTGATTTATTACATAAATTTGCTATTTTATTTTCCAACTAACAATTCTTTTTGTTTCTTTATTTATTCATTCATTCCTTTGCTTGCT
This sequence comes from Cicer judaicum, assembly GCA_037974835.1. Lineage (NCBI taxonomy): Eukaryota > Viridiplantae > Streptophyta > Magnoliopsida > Fabales > Fabaceae > Cicer > Cicer judaicum. Next base: position 11,643,943 of record JBBPBS010000007.1, read on the forward strand.
ACGGCTAGTTTTCCTTTCTCTTTCAAGGCAAAAATCACTTCAACTTTTGGTTACAAAAGGTTCATTACTCTCTATTCACTAATAGCTTATTTAGATTGACTTATTAGAGCTTATAGAAATAGCTTATGATATGTCCATTTCTATTATAAAAACAGCTATATGAAATCGGTTTAACTTTATTTTATGTTGTTACAGAAATAATTTATACACAAGTAAAAAAGGAAATGGAAATGGCAGGGGATATCAGTTTGAATGAAGAAGTTGCAAGTATTCAACCAGAAGTAGGTTCTGGCAGAAAGCAAGATTCAGAGAAGAACAAGGCTAAAGATGAAACCACAAATACAGTACCCTTATACAAGCTTTTCTCATTTGCTGATTCTTTGGATCATTTATTGATGTTTGTGGGGACTGTTGGTGCTATTGGGAATGGAATCTCCTTACCTTTGATGACTGTAATTTTTGGAAGTCTGATCAATGCATTTGGAGGATCAACAAACACTAAAGAAGTTGTTGATGAAGTTTCCAAGGTAAATTAGTTAATCATCCCTCCTCACTAGTCAAATTGATGAAGCTTGTTTGGGTTTACTTTGAGTTTGGCAGAATCACTATGTTACACCATGATTTTGGCAAAAGCTACCTTTTATAACTTCAACGAAATCACGTTGTCATCATGATTTCACCAAACTCACAGCTAATCCAAAATGTACGAATATTAGTAGACTTAGTAACAACTTGACGTGTTCAGGTGTCCTTGAAATTCGTATACTTGGCTGCGGGTACCTTCGTCGCATCTTTTTTGCGTAAGTACATGAGTTTATCTATCAGTTCTTCCAATCTAACTTATTAGTTTGGATCATTATGACCCTAAAAAGAAACCCTTTCTGTTATGTACCAGAATTGACTTGCTGGATGATCACTGGGGAGAGACAGGCTGCAAGAATTAGAGGCTTATACCTCCAAACAATTTTGAGGCAAGATGTGAGTTTCTTTGATGAGGAAACTAATACTGGAGAGGTTATTGGAAGAATGTCCGGTGATACTGTTCTTATTCAAGATGCCTTGGGTGAGAAGGTATTAATGAACCACCATACAAATCATAAATCTTCATCATCATTTAGTTTTCCTATGACTAGCAAAAAAAATACCAGAATTAAGCAAAAATCTTTTGTTGGGTATGTCTCGTAGATTATATTGATAAGTTGATAGGTCGCTCGAGTAATAGGAAATCTGAACTGTGGTATGGTTCAGAGGTAATATCGTAAACTAGATCATAGTATTTAAATATAAGTTGCAATTTGTAACCCTAAACTTGAATAATAGAAAATTATTATAGTCACTTTGCAATTGCAGACATAGACACAATTGGTCTAACTCTGTGATCAAATCTTGTGTGTTCCTTGTTTGCGTTTTTTGTATCTTTTTCTTTAGAACCAGGGTTGTTGTTCTAACATCTTGTTTCTTTTTATCCCCTTTTCATATCAGGTGGGGCAGTTTATACAATTAGGGGCTACTTTCTTTGGAGGTTTTGTGGTAGCATTCATAAAGGGATGGCTTCTAACTGTTGTCATGATGTCTAGTATACCATTTATTGTCTTGTCTGGTGCCGTGACGAGCACAGTTATTGCAAAAGCATCATCAACTGGACAAACAGCTTATTCTAAAGCAGCAAGTGTAGTAGAGCAGACAATTGGTTCTATCAGAACTGTATGCACACTGTCAGAAAGAAAATAACAAATTTGCTTTCTTTTTGCTATTCAAGAATATATAGATGAATTCCATTTTTCAAATGCAGGTTGCGTCTTTCACCGGAGAGAATCAAGCCATAGCTAAATATGATAATTCCTTAATTGATGCTTACAAAACTGTAGTGAAAGAGGCACTAGCTTCTGGTTTGGGGTTTGGTTCACTCTACCTTGTTATTATCTGCACTTATGCTTTGGCAGTATGGTTTGGCGGGAAAATGATAATAGAGAAAGGATATAATGGAGGGGAAGTTGTAACTGTAATTTTTGCTGTATTGACTGGCTCCATGTAAGTTTTGTGTTCCTTTACTTCACTCGAGCTTATAATTTGTAAATTTGACTTCTTCCTCCTATCTGAACGTTGAGTATGGCTCATAGTTTACTGATAAGTGATTCAAAGTAATCTTGTAAAATAGACTGTAATATTTAAACACAAGTTATAATCTGTCACCCTAAGCTTGAATAGTAGAAAATCACTGCGGTCACTCTCCAAATGGAGACTTGGGTACAATTAGCTGAAGTTGAACTCCATGATTAAATCTCGCATGTTCTTTGTTTGTATTTTTTGCATCTGTTTCTTTTGAACCAGGGTTACTGCTCTAACACGGAGAACTCATAAGATATGTATTTTTTTTTTTACCTTCCTAACTATATTTCTATTTCCAATCCCAGGTCTCTGGGGCAGGCATCTCCATGCTTGAGTGCTTTTGCTGCAGGACAAGCTGCAGCTTTTAAGATGTTTGAAACGATTAAAAGGAAACCAGAAATCGATGCTTATGATACTACTGGAAGAAAGCTTGATGACATTCGCGGTGACATAGAGCTTAGAGAGGTTTGCTTTAGTTATCCTACAAGGCCAGATGAACTGATATTCAATGAGTTTTCTCTTTCAATACCTAGTGGGACTACTGTAGCTTTGGTAGGGCAAAGTGGGAGTGGGAAGTCCACAGTTGTCAGTTTGATAGAGCGATTTTATGATCCACAAGCTGGTGAAGTTCTCATTGATGGTATCAACCTCAAAGAATTTCAACTGAAATGGATCAGACAGAAAATAGGCCTAGTTAGTCAGGAACCAGTTCTCTTTACTTGTAGCATTAAAGAGAATATTGCTTATGGCAAGGATGGTACAACCGATGAAGAAATCAGAGCTGCAGCAGAACTTGCTAATGCCTCCAAATTTATAGATAAACTTCCTAAGGTGAACTCTCAAATCTTTATTTAAATGTAGAAACTGCATAGTGAATTCTTGTTTAACAGACTGAAATGTTCCGTTCCTTCCATTGTCAATAACATATTTATCTGCATAGTATATTAGACAGTAGAATTAAAAAAAAATTACTTTTGCCTTATTAATTTTGTATTATGATCTTAGGGACTAGACACAATGGTAGGTGAGCATGGAACTCAGCTCTCTGGGGGTCAAAAGCAAAGAGTTGCAATAGCAAGAGCAATTTTGAAAGACCCAAGAATCCTACTTCTGGATGAAGCTACAAGTGCCCTTGATGCAGAATCTGAGAGAACAGTACAAGAGGCATTGGACAGAATAATGATAAATCGGACAACTATCGTCGTAGCTCACCGCTTAAGTACTATAACAAATGTCGATACCATTGCTGTCATTCATCAAGGAGAATTAATTGAAAGAGGTACACTATACATATTATGGTTTAATAAAAATCAAAATGAATGTTTATATGCATTATTGTAGCAGTCTTATATTTTTCAATTGATCAGGTTCACATGCTCAGCTCACAAGGGATCCTGATGGAGCCTATAGCCAGTTGATTAGACTGCAAGAAATGAAGGGGTCAGAACAGAATGCTGCAAACGACACAAACAAGTCAAACAGTATAGTGCTATCTGAGAGACGGTCGAGTCATAGATCTTTATCCTCAAGATCTATAAGCCATGTATCATCTGGGGGTGGAAACAGCGATCGCCATTCGTTCTCAGCTTCATATATTGTGCCAGCCACAATAGTTGGTTTCTCAGAAACTGCAGACAATGAACCTCAAGCTCCTCCTTCAACAGTTTCTTCACCACCAGGAGTATCACTTTATCGCCTGGCCTATTTGAACAAGCCTGAGATTCCAGTTTTATTGATGGGGGCTGTAGCTGCAGTGCTAAATGGAGTAATAACGCCCATTTTTGGGCTCTTGCTTTCAAAAATGATAAGTATTTTCTACGAGCCAGCTGACGAACTTCGTCACGATTCAAAAGTTTGGGCTTTAGTATTTGTCGCGCTTGGTGTGGCGTCGTTTTTCATTTTTCCATGTAGATTCTACTTTTTTGGCATTGCTGGAGGCAAGTTGATCAAAAGGGTAAGGAAAGTGTGTTTTGAGAAGGCAGTTAACATGGAAGTAAGTTGGTTCGATGAAAGTGAGCATTCAAGTGGAGCAATTGGAGCCAGGCTGTCAACTGATGCAGCTTCGATTCGAGCTTTGGTTGGTGATGCACTTGGTTTACTGGTTCAAAATATTGCTACAGCAATAGCTGGTTTGGTAATTGCTTTTGCAGCAAGCTGGCAGCTTGCTCTTATAATCCTTGCTATGGTGCCTCTACTAGCAATAAATGGATTTTTGCAAGTTAAGTTCTTGAAAGGATTCAGCACAGATTCAAAGGTTCGTTCTTGACTTCAATTCACAGATCAATTAATATTTTGAATGGAATGAAAAACTAAATAAAAAATAATTGGATCAATACTTTAGTACAATTTTTTTGATGATACCAAGAAGAAGTAAAAATTTATTTCGTGAGCATGAGTCAATATTGTTACAATACAAGTAATATCTCTGATATTCTTTTCAATGCACAGAAATTGTATGAGGAAGCAAGTCAAGTTGCAAATGATGCAGTAGGGAGTATAAGAACAGTTGCTTCTTTCTGTTCTGAAGAGAAGGTGATGGAATTATATCAGCAAAAATGTGAAGGACCAATTAAGACAGGCATAAGGAGAGGGATAATAAGTGGATTTGGTTTCGGAATATCATTTTTCGTGTTGTATGCAGTTTATGCCTGCAGTTTTTATGCTGGAGCGCGTCTCGTTGAGGATGGAAAATCTTCATTCTCGGATGTTTTCCGAGTCTTTTTTGCTCTAAGCATGGCAGCTTTAGGACTATCTCAATCAGGGTCCTTGGTACCTGATTCAACTAAGGCAAAAAGTGCAGCTGCTTCCATATTTGCTATTCTTGATAGGAAATCACTCATAGATCCAAGTGATGAATCAGGAATGACATTGGAAGAAGTCAAGGGAGAAATTGAGTTTAACCATGTCAGTTTCAAGTATTCTACAAGACCTGATATTCAAATATTCAGAGATCTTTGCTTGAAAATTCATAGTGGCAAGGTAATTTTCTTATTCGTCCCTCACATCAATAACTCTAAATTATTCTATGTAAAGGATAAACAACTAACAAATTGATTATATTGATAAAAATCAGACAGTAGCACTGGTTGGAGAAAGTGGAAGTGGAAAATCAACAGTTATCTCATTACTTCAAAGATTTTATGATCCAGAATCAGGTCACATTACACTTGATGGAAAAGAAATCCAAAGTCTACAAGTGAAATGGCTGAGACAACAGATGGGACTGGTAAGCCAAGAGCCTGTTCTTTTCAATGACACCATTAGAGCTAACATTGCATATGGAAAAGGAGGAGATGCATCAGAGGCAGAGATTATAGCTGCTGCAGAATTGGCAAATGCTCACAAGTTTATTAGTAGTTTGCAGAAGGTAAATTTCACTCCAACTTAAGAAACTAGTGCATGCATCTTTGAAATTCTAACCTTCACATATATTTTTAGTCTCCCTATAATACCTAAAGTATTTGATTTTAGTCCCTTCAATATGAGCTACATAGGAGTGAAATGAATGTTAGCACATATTACAAGAACTAATTCCAACATGAACAAATTTTATGAAGACTAAAACAAAACAATAACGATTAAAAAGTGAAAAATGGTATATTTGCAACAATCAAAATAATTTTTTTAGGGACTAAAACCAAAAGTGATACATTTGCGGGGAACAAAAATATATTTAAACCAAATTATAAATTAGCAGTAGTTTTATAGACAGCATATATATATATATATGTATAGTAAAAATCTATTATATATGCATGCAGGGTTATGATACAATAGTAGGAGAGCGAGGAGTTCAATTATCTGGGGGACAAAAGCAGCGTGTGGCAATTGCAAGAGCTATAGTGAAGAATCCAAAAATATTACTACTAGATGAAGCAACAAGTGCACTTGATGCTGAGTCTGAAAAAGTGGTACAAGATGCACTTGACCGTGTTATGGTGGAAAGAACCACTATAATAGTGGCTCATAGGTTATCAACTATTAAGGGTGCAGATTTAATTGCAGTAGTTAAGAATGGTGTTATAGCAGAGAAAGGAAAACATGAAGCATTGCTACATAACGGTGGTGACTATGCTTCTTTAGTAGCATTACACATGAGTGCTTCTAAATGATTTTGTCCTTCTCTAAGCTCTCCTTGTCTATGGCTCTTTATTTTTTTATGTAATAGTAATTTTTTTTTTTTTTTTAATCTTGAAATTAAATAAATAATAAAGAAAGTTCTTTTGCTTGTTTTCTTCTGTTTTTTACTCCGAAAATTATTCTTATCTATCTATACAAAGATTATTTAGGATTGATTTCAAGCATAATTCTTTCCACGTGGCAGTCTCTAAGCGATTATGTTGATTTTTATTTTTATTTGTTTGTTTCTGTTAATTTTATGTGTATATTGTTGTGATTCTTTTGTTATTGGAATTGACATTAATGGTGATTTTAGGTTTGACACAAATTATTAGTTTTAATTTGTCTATAAATTGAATTTTTTTTTTTTATCTATAATGTTATTTTATAACATTTTTCTCTTTTGTCTCCCAAATAAACTTTGGAAGTCAATTATAAGAATGACAATGCAAAAATATAATTGGTTTGAAATGACATTATAGTGAATTTTAACATAAATATATGAAGTTTTTATTTGTGGCTTCAATTACAACTCACAATTGAATGTCAAGTTTAAAGCTTCAGCTTTAAATATAAAAGACTTACAGATAATTTTAACTTTAGAACATTTTTTAGTTTTTGAACATTCTTTTTAATTTAAAATATCTTTATTAGTGTACATATATGTAGATCAAATTTATCTTCATCTTTTTTGCAGAAGAAATTTGCTCAAAGTGAATTATAATTTTGGTCTTGAATTCACATTTTTTTACTTATTGTTTTAGTCCTAGACTTTGCTATTATTTATTGTTATATGCATATGATTTTTATCTTTTGTGTGTCAAATTTCTATATTTTTATATGAATTTCTTATCCCTTCATTCCCAATACCATTCCACTAGTGCTATTGTCCTTTTGCCCAGTGTTTTGGACACTGGTTGTTTTTATATATATATATATATAATTTATCATTTGAATATTTTTTTCTCAAATAATTTGTCTTAGACATTCATATATCAAAGTATGAACATTTTTTTTAGTTTCTCATGATTTCAAGGTAAATAAATAAAATATGTTGGGTAGATTCGTTCTCCAAATATAGTATTTCAAGGTAAATAAATAAAATATGTTAGGGTGGATTCGTTCTCCAAATATAATATTTCAAACTAAATAAATAAAATATGCTGAGTAGATTTACTTTTCAAATAGAATTCATTAATTTTTTAGTATTATTATTATTATTATTAAATATATATATATATATATTATTGAGCTAAGTCCGAATAAAAATAATAAAAAGAATTTAAAAATTCCTAAGAATAAGAAGAAGAATGAAAGTAGTACCGCGAAGAAAGACAGAAAATAGCATGGCAAAAAGAGAAGAGAAAAGTGGTAGTAGTAAGTGGATAACAAACTTGATTTTGATAGTATGTTATTCCTACCGAGTTTATTATTTTAATGTAGTTATTTTACTTTCTATTAAAATTACTTTGGAATATTTACTCTTTAGTGGAAAGTTGTTTGATTGTTGTTATTATTAATTGATATTTTATTATTAGGAAGACTTTAATCTACTCATTAAATATAATTATTATAATGAAATTTTTTATTTAATATGTCATTTTTATTTTTTTTTGGAAAATTTTTTACATTAAAATTATGTTTCTCTTATATTTAATTTTTTACCAATTATTATTGCTATATGAAAAAAAATATATTTCGTATTATTAAATTAATTATCTCTAATATTTTTAGTTTTTTCAACAAAAT
>JBBPBS010000007.1:11652082-11766548 GCA_037974835.1 Cicer judaicum
ATCTCTTAGTTTTTAGTACTCAACAAGAACAACAATATTTTGAATTTAGTTGAGTGGTGGGACGAGATTTTTATCAAATATTTACATTTGAGTTTATACGAATTTGTTTAAGTTATTACTGATATTAGTTGAAACATATAAGTAGAATAATAATATTTATATGATCAAAAAATAGTCAATCGCTATTATTTTGAATCAAATATATTTGGGTCATTTAATTTTTTGTTTCTACAAAAGATTCTATATAATAGAAAATATAATAATTTTGAATATGATGAATTTTAAATTTATAGTGTATTATGAGTTTCTTGATTGAGTGATGATATGATACTTCCAATCAAATATTTAATTTTTGCTATTATTGATATTAATTACAATATTATAAATTTCTATGTCCTATTTAATTATATCTTTTTTTTGGTAATAATAACAATATTACAATTTTATAATTTATATTTAAATAGTCTTTTTTTCTTTCTATCCATGCAACCCTCGGGCTCAACTACACTCACATTATTCTCAATCATATCAGAATCTTATACAATATTTAGCCGCTGATTAACTAAACAGAAATATAAAAGTGTTAAAAAAATGTTACGTGCAGATACCAAATTCTATACGAGTGATCATTCATAAATCATACCAACTTGCCTCAATATTATGTGCAAATTATAGGTACTCATTTTCTAATTAAATTATCCAACATGGGATCATTTTATTCTTGAATGAATGCGGTCAAACCCAAAAATAATTAAATAAACACAAATTTATTAATTGTTTATTTCAGTGCAAGTATACCTTACCAAGGTAATGCCAAAACAGGCGGTTATTAAATAATCAGCAAGTCAATCGACAAATCGTTTTAGACTTTTAAAATAAATTAATTTTTATTTAATGAAAATATCTCTAAATTTTTTATATATTTAATAAAAAAATTTATATTCTAATATTTTAAAATCTAAAAATAAAAAATTCATTTAAAATTTATACTGTCTTAATAAATATTAACTATTCATTAATTATCAATTAAAAAATATTATACATAATTGATTAAATTATTTAATAAGAAAAGAATTGATTAAATTAATTTAATAAGTTATTTTTTATTCTAAAATGTTTGGCGAACAGTTTTTTTATAATGAAACTAATAATTTTACTAAAATATTATGTAGGCTCTAGAAGAACTCATTGAAATTTCTTTTAGGTCTTTTATATCTTGGCTAGGTCTGAAATACTCATTCAGCTTGCACATCAATCTTCGTTTGCAAGTTACCTTATAGAGTGAAAAATATTGAATGGATGAAGAAAAATTACCTTATAGAGTGAAGAGTATTGAGTGAATGAAGACAAATTATCTTAATTTTGAATTGACAAAGATTATTCTAATTAATAATAATTAAACTCATTTTTCACACTAACTTGAATTTGAATCTGTTTCTGATTAGAGAATCTCATAAATTGTTTATATGTAAGTATCTCTTGAATTTTGAAATTTTCCCCAATTCTGGTGAAACATCTTATTTTTCAATATTGTTCCTTATGTAAAATCAAATTGATCATATATATATATATATATACATAGTTTCAAGATGAGAAAAATTAATATCTTAGGATGGTAACACTATTTAGACTCTGATGTCATAAAAAAAAACCTAAATTTATTAAACTCATGCACTCTTAGCTTATATGCATTCTATTATAGGGCTATTGCATTTTTCTTTTTGTTAGCTTCCTTCTTTTATCCCTTTAAAATATGGTAGACCTAGCTATCGCACCCTATAAAACTATACTATATGAACCAAGCAAATATGATATCAATTTATAACAAATTAAGATTGTACGTTATAAATCTATATTTATATGCTATGAACTAGAAACTAGTTGTCTTATTATAAGATAACGCTATTTGGAAAAGAATTGGAGAGGTAATTCTATTTAGCAAACATCATGTGGTCCCCACCATACCCAATTTTGTTAGTCAAATCTAGTAACATATATACGTGTTGGTATTGAATAATTGTTTTGATGACTCATGTGCATGTTGGTTTTGCAATCTTACCTCTCTCTATGGCCTAATCTAGCTTACCTGCTGCTAATTATTTTTAATCTCTCTATTGTTGAATTTGATAGGGAATTAATTACTCTCCTTAATTATATATATTAACGTTGTTAGAATAGATTAGATAAATCAGGAAATAATATATTTGTCATGTTCTAATCCTTGTTTATAGAAGGAATAACAATGTAGAAAGGTTTTTCCCTTACAGTTTAAATTTGACCAAAAAAGTCAACTAATTTCCAATTTTGGTAGCTATTGTATTTTTGATAACTATATTGTCAAAATTCATTTGATTGAACTTTCTTCAGAAGCTGTTTCATTGTGGTTTTTGTAAGGTATTTATTGGAGAAAATGTTGAGCAAGGGTAGCTTGGATGGAGATATTGGTTCAACAAATGATCATCAACCAGTTCATCAAGGTCCTGAAACTGTCAATGAAATGCCTGACATGAACCAAGATTCCAAGAAGAACAAGGTGAAAGATCAAAGCAATAAAACAGTACCCTTTTACAAGCTTTTCTCATTTGCAGACTCTTGGGATTATCTGCTGATGTTTGTTGGGACTATAAGTGCTATTGGGAATGGAGTCTCTATGCCTTTAATTGCTATAATAATTGGAGATGCTATTGATGCTTTTGGAAAAAATGTTAACACTAAACAAGTAGTTCATGAAGTTTCTAAGGTAATAACAACTAGCTCCCCATCATTAACAATCAATTTGTGAAATAGTTTTCCTTATTTTCATGTCATTTCATACTCAGGTGTCTCTCAAGTTTGCATTCTCAGGTGCAGCCGCCTTTTTTGCAGCATTTCTGCGTAAGCAGCAAAATTTTATACCTTAGTACAATTCAAATTTATATAACTATAAATATAAATATGTATATACAATTTGGCTTAAGATTGCAATAATAAGAGTTAGTTATACATGAAAACTTCCAGAGGTGGCTTGTTGGATGATCACAGGGGAGAGACAAGCTGCAAGAATAAGGGCCTTATACCTGAAAGCAATTTTAAGGCAAGATATCAGTTTCTTTGACAAGGAAACAAACAGTGGTGAAGTTGTTGGAAGAATGTCAGGTGATACAGTTCTGATTCAAGAAGCCATGGGAGAGAAGGTACTAATGCATCAGTTCATTGGTATAATTATGATAACAAAATTTGAATATAATAACTTACTCTTCCTTTATTTGTGTAATATCTTATCAGGTAGGAAAATTCATACAGTATATGTCATCTTTTTTAGGAGGCTTAGTTGTGGCATTCATCAAGGGTTGGCTTCTAACCCTTGTCCTTCTATCTTCTCTTCCACTTCTTGTCCTCTCTGGTTCCATAATGAGCTTTGTTTTTGCAAAGATGGCGTCCCGTGGACAAGCAGCTTATTCCGAAGCAGCAACTATTGTAGATCGGACAGTTGGTTCAATTCGAACGGTATGCATGTCAATCTCCCTCCATAATGTTGTTTTTCATTTTCATGTTTCTAACTAAGGATACACAACTGTTGGGTATGGCTCATTGTTGTAATCTATAGGATAATCACAACGGTATTGATAATTGGGTATGACTCATAGTTGTAATCTGGACTGTAGTATTTAAATACAAGTTGTACAATGTAAATTCTAAGCTTGAAATTAATAGAAAGTAATTGCCTATTCTGCAGTCGGAGACGTAAGCACAATTGGACGAACTATGTGATCAAACATGATGTATTCTTTCTTTTGTGTTTTCGTATCTTTATTCTTTTGAATTGGAGTCGTTGATCTAACAACGACACTATTGCTCCAATGCGCGGTGCAGGTTGCATCATTTACCGGCGAGAAGCAAGCTATAGCTCAATACAATCAATCCTTAACTAAAGCTTACAGAATCGGAGTGCAAGAAGGATTGGCTATTGGATTAGGCCTTGGTACAATTCGTTTATTTGTTTACTGCACTTATGCTTTGGCTGTATGGTTTGGAGGGAAGATGGTATTGGAGAAAGGTTATTCAGGAGGTGAAGTCATGGGTGTATTTAATGCAATACTAACAGGTTCCTTGTAAGTCAAGTTAGTTTTTGTTTTATCTATCACCTACACTGTGTCCATGCATTATTACATATCTTAAAAAAACCCATCTTCCAATGTGGGACTCTTGACACCCCCTCACGTTCATGAATGAACATATGGAGCGTGACCCGAGTGGTCTGATAGTCGCCCAACAAATCTTGGATTGATTCTGATACTATTTTAGTCTTTGGGTTGAGCTCAACCCTTACCAAACTGACTTGTAAGGTGAGGAATCCAATGTGCGACTCTTAAAAACACCAAATATATCACTTCTTTTGAGCTAATTTCGATTTTCCAGGTATCTAGGACAGACATCTCCGATCTTAACTGCATTTTCTGCTGGACAAGCGGCTGCCTTTAAAATGTTTGAAACAATAAAGAGGCAGCCAAATATTGATGCTTATGACACTGCTGGTATGCAGCTAGATGATATTAATGGAGATATAGAATTTAGGGAGGTTTGCTTTAGTTATCCTTCAAGACCAAATGAAATGATTTTCAATGCATTTTCTATTTCAATATCAAGTGGCACTAGCACAGCTTTGGTAGGGAAAAGTGGGAGTGGAAAATCGACGGTTATTAGTTTGATAGAGAGATTTTATGATCCACAGGGTGGTGAAGTTCTGATTGACAATATCAACATCAGAGAATTTCAACTGAAATGGATCAGACAGAAAATAGGCTTAGTCAGCCAGGAACCGGTTCTCTTTTCTTGTAGCATTAAGGAGAATATTGCCTATGGTAAGGATGGAGCAACATATGAAGAAATTAGAGCTGCAGCTGAACTTGCTAATGCTTCTAACTTCATTGATAAATTTCCCCATGTAAGCTCTCAATTCTTGATTAATCTTGTGAAAATTACTACATTGTTTGAATTATTATATAATATACTGAAGACCATTTTTTAGTATATATGTTTTTTCATTAAATGTAATGTCCGTCTTACACTGGAAAATTATTAATATAGGGACTTGAAACAATGGTTGGAGAGCATGGAGCTCAGCTTTCTGGAGGTCAAAAGCAAAGAATTGCTATAGCAAGAGCAATTCTGAAAGATCCAAGAATTCTACTCCTTGATGAAGCAACAAGTGCTCTTGACGCCGAGTCTGAAAGAGTGGTACAAGAGACACTAGACAGAATCATGATAAACCGAACAACCATCACAATAGCTCACCGCCTAAGCACAATAAGGAATGCTGATGTCATTGCTGTTATTCACCAAGGAAAAGTAGTAGAAAAAGGTATACATACATACATACTAAGTTTCCACTCCACAAAAATGAAACTCAGTATGAAAATTTGTTTTTTTCATGTCATACTTCATTTTTCCTCAACACATGCAATGCATCATTCTTATATCTTTTAACTGATTATCAGGTACACATGCTGAGCTCACTAAAGATCCGGATGGAGCTTATAGTCAGCTCATTCGGTTTCAAGAAATTAAAAGGGATTCATCATCAGAACAGTATGATGCTAATGCCTCAGATAAACTACAAAACTTTGTAGTTTCTAGAATAGAGTCAAGCTGGGGATCATCTGGGATTGGAAACAGAAATCACCAGTCATTCAGAGTATCAAATCATATGTCTACTAGTACCACACTTGGTCTCTTTGAAACATCAGAAGGAGGGTCTGAAGCTGTTCCTTCTGCAGCATCACATAAAAGTAAAACTCCAGATATCTCATTTCGCCGCCTTGCTTATCTTAACAAGCAAGAAATCCCAGTGTTACTCATAGGGACTCTAGCAGCCGCGGTAATTGGGGCAATGCTGCCAATTTATGGACTTCTAATCTCCAAGATGATAGTTACATTCTTTGAGCCCGCGGACAAACTCCGTAAAGACTCAAAGTTTTGGGCATTAATATATGTTGCCCTTAGTGTGGTTTCGTTCGCTCTTCATCCATTGAGGTCCTACTTTTTCGCTGTAGCTGGTTCTAAGTTGATAAAAAAGATCCGGTTAATGTGCTTTGAGAAAATAATTCACATGGAAGTAGGCTGGTTTGATAAATCTGAACATTCAAGTGGTGCACTAGGTGCAAGGCTGTCAACTGATGCTGCTTCAATTCGAACTTTGGTTGGTGATGCACTTGGTTTGCTGGTTCAAGATATTTCTACAGTTGTTACTGCCTTGGTAATTGCCTTTGTGGCAAATTGGCAGCTTTCGCTCATTGTTCTTGTTTTGTTACCTCTACTATTAGTAAATGGACATTTGCAAATCAAGTCCATGCAAGGATTCAGCACAGATGCAAAGGTTTGTGCCTTACACACATCTGACTATAAATAAACTACATTATGAGGATGAATCAAATATGCTTAGTCTCAATGCCTCTTTGTCTCTAAATTTATTTAGTACATTTTGTTTCTATATATAATTAGTACTACTAATATCTATTTGACACGGCGTTACTATGCTCCATATATGTTTGACAGAAACTATATGAAGAAGCAAGTCAAATAGCAAATGATGCAGTAGGGAATATCAGAACAGTTTCCGCTTTCTGTGCTGAAGAGAAGGTGATGGAGCTATACCAGAAGAAATGTGCAGTACCAGTCCAGACAGGAAAAAGGCATGGTTTAGTCAGTGGAGCTGGTTTTGGCTTATCAATCTTCTTTCTGTTTTGTGTCTATGCATGCAGTTTTTATGCCGGAGCACAACTTATTGAGAATGGCCAAACAACAATAACAGAATTTTTTCAAGTAAGTTATTGTCCCAACTTAGATGTCATGTCAAATATAGAGTTTTTTGGTAAAAACTGACAATAATTGATTTTGAATAAATTGATTTTGTAAAATTGATTCTATCTAAAAGTTAGTTGGATGCACAGTGATTTATGTTTGGATACATTAATATAAATGTAAGTTGAACAATAAATTATAGACTAAATATTAATATTAGAAGCAAAAACTCCAAATTGTAACTTCAAATTAGAATTAATTATGGAGGCAAAATCAATTCTGCACGAGAACTTCCGAACATGTTGAAATCAATTTTGCCCCCTCCAAAAGTGGAGTCAACCATATACCAGAGCACAAAGTGTTGAATTGATATTTTAATAATTTTATTTCATTGTTTGTTGTATATGTATCTTTACTTTAGAGAAGTCAATTTCATTTACCCATGTCAATTGTTGCTAACAAGCATAAGCTAATTGCTAATACAGATTAATAAGTTATTCTTTTTGTAAAAATAAAGCAACGAGGAGAAATTTAAAAGCTAAGCTAACACATTGTTCAAGCATTAAACATATCATTTCCTAATTTTCAGGTATTTTTCTCTCTCACATTGGCATCAGTGGCCATATCTCAATCTGGCTTAATGACTGCAGGAGCTAGTAAAGCAAAAACTTCTGCTGCTTCTATATTTGCTATTCTTGATCAGAAATCAAAAATAGACTCCAGTTATGAATCAGGAATGACATTGGAAGATGTGAAGGGAGAGATTGAATTCCGCCATGTTACTTTCAAGTATCCAACTAGACCTGATGTTCATATATTCAAAGATCTTTCCTTAACCATACATTCAGGACAGGTAACTTAAAAAATGATATATTGGTTTGATGCATAAATCTCACAAGAACTCACTATAAAACAATCCATCCGGGTCTTTTTTAGAATGAAGCTTAAAGTTTGGTTGTCCTATTGAAAATCAGACAGTTGCTCTAGTTGGTGAAAGTGGAAGTGGAAAATCAACAGTGATCTCGTTATTGCAAAGATTTTATGATCCAGATTCAGGACAAATTAGGCTGGATGGAACAGAAATCCAAAAGCTACAGATTAGATGGTTTAGGCAGCAGATGGGGCTGGTAAGCCAGGAGCCCGTGCTGTTCAATGATACCATCCAAGCCAATATTTCATATGGAAAAGGTGGCAATGCAACAATGGCTGAAATTGTAGCTGCAGCAGAACTAGCAAATGCTGATAAGTTCATTAGCAGTTTGCAGCAGGTAAATACAAACCATCTATGTAGCACTTGCAGTCTGACGCAGACACCAAGCACGAAACTGACAGTGATACATAGGCGCTTGTAATAATATAAGAAAACGAAACTAATGAAACTAATGAAAGTAGTTGAAAGTAACTACTAACTACATGCGTCGCCACCATGTCATTATCCAGTTCATTAGCAATTTATACTCATATTGATTATTACTAGTATTGACACAGACACTGAATAAGATACTGATACATAGACACTTGTAATAATAATTTAAGAAAATGAAAGTGATTGAATGTGACCATGTATCAGTATCATCTTGGTGTCGGACATTAACACGTGTCGAATACTTGACATGTCTTCGATCTGAATATGTTCTTAAAACTTCTGCAACAAACATGTGAATTGCAATATTTCAAATAACTAGTTATATATGCAGCATGCATGGCTTATGAAGTACTGAATTCTAGAAAAAACATCATATGCAGGGGTATGATACAATAGTAGGGGAGAGAGGGATACAACTATCTGGAGGGCAGAAGCAGCGTGTGGCAATTGCAAGAGCCATAGTGAGCAGTCCAAGAATATTACTACTAGATGAAGCCACAAGTGCACTTGACGCTGAGTCTGAAAAAGTGGTTCAGGATGCACTTGATAGAGTGAGGGTTGACAGAACCACCATTGTGGTGGCTCATAGATTGTCTACCATAAAGGATGCAAATTCAATTGCAGTGATTAAAAATGGAGTGGTTGAAGAGAAAGGAAAGCATGACACATTGCTCAACAAGGGTGGTACCTATGCTTCTTTAGTAGCACTGCACACAAGTAGCATTGCTTCATCTTAAGACTCATTCTTATGAAGGATTATGAGACTTTTTTTCTTCAATATGGGTAACTATAACTAATTCGAGGTAAATTCTTTTGTGGATCATTTTGATAAATGGTCTGGTGTAGACTAATATTTGAAAAATTGTTCATAACTCTAACGATGTTAGATGATGTCTCGTGAAAGACGATCCTCCTCATTCTTAGGGTTGAGAAAATGACTTGGTTGATGCTCGTTCAATAAAAATAAAGAAAAATAGATGTATCTCTAATAGCTAAATTTGTTAGAGTGACACTACTTTATTAATGGTAAGAACTGAAGAGAGTGATAAACTTTTATTTTGATTGTCATCGATCATCGATAAAGTTTCAATTATTTTGGAGAGCTTAGAGTATTGCATTTGGGCATCAAGTTTATTAGCTTTTGATTTATGTGGATAATTTATTAATTTGATTACGAGGTTATCATGAATTTGATTTATAAAGGATTTGTTTTCATCTAGCCTCTTGTGAACTCTCCTCTCTTCTTAAGCTTTTTTATTGATCAACCTCAATTACTCATATATGTTAATTTGTTTGCTAACAAAAGTCATTCTTTTTGGAATTTTTTGGATTATGTTTTCTTGACTCTTAGTTGTTGACTTTCTCATGACTAGCTGGTGTAATTCGTCAATTTGTTGCTCATTTGTTAGCAACAAAAAGTCTATTAGTCTCTATATATAAGCATATTTTATTTTTTAATTTTTACACATTAAAAAAAAAATAAAAAAAATGAATTTAATGTGAGTGTTTCTAAAATATTCTTTATATATGAATATATCTAATTTGTGTTTTTATCTTTTAAGATAAAGTGATAGAATTAATAACAGATATATTTTTTGAAAAAAATATCTAATAAATTAAAAGAGAATTTATATCTAGTGAATTTTAATTTTTCCACTTATAATTATAACTCTAAATATAATTTTATAGTAAAAAAGAATGTCGATATTATGTTTGAGTGCATTTAAAAATTAATTCTATAAACTAACAAGTACTTTTAAATTATTCATTTTATATTTAAAAATATAAAAAACTTTTAACCCATTTTAACACTAATAATAAAATTCACGTTATATTATAATAAAAATACATTTATTATATAATCTAAATAAATGTTATTTTAAAAAATGACTTCATTTTGTAGAAAAAATACTTTACGTTTGCAAAATAATACAAACGTAATTTCAAAATGGTTAACCGGTTGTGTGAAAAAGAAATAGTAATCGTGGAAGTTTTGGGAGAGAATATCCACTTCTGGTATTTCTGCGATTCCTAATCGAACCCTAGCGACAGATCCATTTGCTTGCTCTTCCATACTTTTCTGCATATATCACATTTTTGCTTCTTCCTGTCATTTTTTTTTGCTTGTTCAAATTCTCTTTCATGTTTGCATTTTAGCTCTAAACCATTCTGCAATAGTGTCTCATTTTCTGAATGATTATCTGCTTTATGTTAATGATGTGAATCTGAATTGTTATCATCTATTAATTTCTGGGAACCAATTTCCTCACCATATTGTGTTTGCTTTAACTCAAATTCGTTCAGTAAACCTTCAATTTAGTATCTAAAACTATAGAAATATAATTAGTAGTCGCTAAAATGTTATTATGATAGAGAATGATAGTTTAGGGACTAACTTGATGGATTAAAATAGTTTAGGAACTAGTTGTTATATATTTCAGAGACAAAATAGAAGAGAAAGTGATAGTTTAGGAACAAGTTTGATGGGTTTATTCCACTGAAATTATCTATGACTTTGAACCATGTGAACTTATTCATGGTTTATTTTTTGTGTTGTAATTCATTCCTTACCATGTGAACTTATTTGCAATTCTGATGTATTAAACTTCTCACTCAGGTTTAAGCATGGATCCAGAAGCTGCGAGAAGGGCCAGAGAATCTTTGGACTTGGCATTTCACATGTCTAATATTCTCAACACAGGGTTAGATCGTCACTCTCTTTCTATCCTAATTGCATTATGTGATCTTGGGGTCAATCCTGAAGCACTTGCAGCTGTTGTCAACCAGCTTAGAAAGGAGAAGCCCCCATCACAATGAGAATGATTTCTGTTTTTAACTTTAAATTCATTTTTACATGTTCTGTTTCTTAGGATTTGTATACTTTGTTGAAATGCCTTAGTCTAGGGGGTTTAATGTCTCTGCATATGTTACTTTGTATAGGAAGTAAGTTTTATCAACCTGTGAGGTCTCTATGAATCCTAAGAAGGGTAGGTCCTGTGAGTGAATTTTTCAAATGTATTATTTGTTGCAGTAACTTGGTGTCATCTAAAATCTCTAAATATTCAAAATGCAAATCTTCTGGAAAAATATATACTTTAGTTTGGTTCATTGTAGAATCTCGTAGAAATCAATTAGTTTTTTATAAGAAAAGAAACATAAAACATTGTTTTGTATAGGGGGAGGAGGTACAGCTATAGCAAAATAAAGGAAAGTAAATAGTGTTGCCCTGTGGGCAATATTGGTTCACATTACAAGCCATATGAAAAACTCCACTCATTCCAGCATTTATAGTGTTCAAACTAAAAAAATAATAATAATCCTTCAAATTAATTTTCTTTTACATAGGCAAAAAGAGCATTTCATTAAGATTAAGCCCACAGCCACAATATGTGGGAAGATACAAATACTTAAAATGATTTTGACATTACAAGTATACCCAACCAAAAACAAAAAATTAACAAGACCGAATGATTCAATTTTGAAATGGACTGCATAATTATGCAGTGGCCAGTGGGCATAATTATGGATTCACAAATTATTATTATTATTATTATTATTATTATTATTTTCTTATTTATATTTACTTAATCAGGACAAAGTACTATCATTGTTGAAAAGAACACTTTAAAATATCCCTACTATAATTTTTTTTAGGAAGTGCACCCAAGAATTGGTCTGATGGTAAAATGACAGAATTTAAATTGCATGTCCGTCAGTCTTATTAAAAGGAGGTAAATATAAATTCTCTTGTGAGTGTTGTTTTATCCTAAGTTTGAGTCTTAAGGTCCTCTCACCATTAATTTTAACTGAAGGAGGGAAATTTTTTTCCAGAAGTAAATTATCCCAACACCCATCGATACAACAAATCTCTTCAAACTTTTATAACCACTCTCTTAGGATGTATTAAGGATCCGACCATAAGATTGTGTTTGTTGATATTACGAAACCAAGTGTATTTTACTCTTTCTTTCATTATAGTGGTGTAAAGTATAAACACCTGATGGCTTATCAAGTTATCATGATTTACGCCTTAAACTTGCTTATCCCTATCCCTTCCTTAAAGCTGCAGCCAACAATTCTTAAATCATTATTTCCGGAACTGAACTGAATTAATATCCATTAGTGGGTCGATTTCTTTTTTTTTTTTTCAAATAAAAGACTTAGTGGATTTTAGAAATATGAATTAACAATTCTTTTTTAATGATAAATAAAAAATAAAGAAAAACGAGTGTTTTCTTCATAATTAAACTTGTGAAGTGACACCAATACCGTTAATATATTGCATATCTTCATATTATATCTATTATCATTATTACTACCAGAACATTGTACAATTAGCTTCATAGAGCTGACTAGGCTTACTTTAAAAAAATCCAAATCATGTCTAAGTTGGGTGGAAGCTCCTGAGCATGTTTTCTAATATGTTTTTAATTGGACTCTTTGAGTCCCATTATGAGAAATTTTTCAATTAAAATAGGTTTATAACTTTTCACTTAAAAAAAGGAATTTATAGTAATATTTGTGAAGAAGCTAAATAAAACAAATTCCCAAATAAATACTAATTTTTTACATATAATGTATGTTCAAAAAGCACATGGTTATTACAAGATTATTTTAAATATTTAAATATTTTGGCAAGTTTTCACTAAAATTGGACTCGTTTTTGACAGAATATTTAGCGGATGATTAGTTTAAAAAAATATATATTTACTTTAAAATAAACAGCACTAGATAGAAACATGGTCCCTACCAATCTTGAGCACCAAATAAACCACTAAATTAGCATCAATGTGAAACTAAAAATGGCCGAAACATTTGATCAGGTCAACTGCTTAGCTTCAAATCTACAATTTACATGAAAAAAAAAAAATGCAGGGCCCAACAATAATGTGTAACCTCTTTATTTTTATGTATAATGTTCATCTTTCCTTAAAAATGAAAAAAATAAAAAACTTAGCTCGCGTTATTTCCAAATAAAGTACATTTTCATCGACCTCAATGATAAGAACTAGAAAATTTTGAACGTAGGCATTTAACATAAACGTCTAGCTAATAGCAAAACAGGTAAATGTGCTCCTCAAGTAATAAAGAACCATTTAAAAAGAAGAGTGCAGAGTGAAAAATACCATATAAGGTATTGACTTTTCAAACGAGGAACCATAATTTCCTAACCCAAGTACAAAAATTTGATGCCTATTTTTAGCTAGTAGGATCCGTATAAAAAAAATGATGGAGATAGATCTTGCGCCCAACATTTCAAGAGCTTCCAACAAAACATACATTACTAAGTAGAAACATTGTAGTTTTGTTATTGTTCTTACAATGGTAAACAAAGATGAACGACTTAAAATCATTATATTAGGTTAAGTCAAGGGGTTTATTTGTCGTTAGAAAATCACCCATCAAGGCAATATTAGACTATTCATATTTTGAATGTTTTATTAGGATTTGCAAAAACAAAATTAAAATATGAACCACTTACTTTTAACTTATCAGTCTAGATAAGTGATAGTATGTTCACGTGAAAAAAAAAATCAAAATGACAAATAATTCATTTGAAAGATGAAAAAAAAAAAGATAAAATATGTTATTAAGAAAATCATAAAGTGTCTAATTTTAATTACATGAATATAAGAAATTCAAATCCACCAATTATTCAATGGAATGAGACACTTTTTCTAATTCAAAGGAAAATTGTTAGAAGTTTGTTAAGAAGAAATTAATAAATAACTAGTTTGATAAAGTGATGTTTCTCACCTTATGATACTTAATTCTTTTAATTAGGCCATTGTACCAACTAGAAAAGGGTTAATTTTGTGTTCAAACCCCTATGGTTTAGAATTTAAGCACGTGAATTCAAGAGCCAAGTTACAAGAGACAAAGGATTTTCAAAAGAGCAACAAAAAAAAAATGCAAATCCTATTTATTACTTTAAATCACAACCTCCTTAACATATGACACCACATTTGACATGAAGTCACAACAAACCATTGAAAGCTTGGAATTTTTCCTTTAATATTTAAAGTATTACTTCAAAGGGAATCACTAATTACTTATATACTCAACCCCCCTACCACCTTTTTTTCATAGCCTTCCTCTCCATCATACATTTCCAACCCTTTCATAATCAAATATCAATTGCCACGAAGAAAAAGAAGAAAAAAAAAATACATATAAGACAAGTTCTCACCTAAACTCATTGGTGAATGGTGAATACTTTTTCTCTGTTTGTGAAGGTATGTAAGCCATTCACCTTATACTTTTTTTCCCTATATATATATCTTACACTAAAATCATATATCTTCATATTTTCTTTCTAGATGATGAAATCAAAGAAATTTAGTTGGCATGGCTTGGAAAGAGTTTCTAGGTGATTCATGGGCTATTCCATGGTTTGAAGATTGCAACATTAATATGAAACATACAACAATTTCTTAGGCAGGTATTTATGCGGTTAATTGATTAGCTTTTGCAAGAACTAATTTAACCATTGCATTAATTAAATAAATTTTCTCCTAACTTTGACGTATAAACAAAGATTAGTAAATTAGTAGTTAAATCAATTTTTAAGATTCAAGCCTCAAACCTCCTACTTAAATTAAATTAATTTGGTGTCTTTAGTCCACCAACCGAAATAACAACTTAGGATAAATGGTAGTTCAGTTTGATCCATGGCCATTATAACTTAGGATATATTTATGTTTTGATTTTAAAAGGAAAAAAAAAATAGCTGTGTTTGATTGTTGAAATCTTCCAAAGAGAAAAATGGCTAAGAAGGTGGTAGAATTTTAAAAAGTACAAAAATCGATGAACAAAAAGGTAATGTAACCTTAAATTGGGTGTAGTTAGTTAGGACCATATACTTTTTGCATTGCATGCAGCTAAAAATGACTGAAAATGTGCATAAAATACAAAACTACCTATAATTGGAGTGATTTGAACCCAAAAAATCAAGGTGGTCCTTATAATTTCTGATAAAAACAATATAGAGACAAAACATGTGATTCAGTAAAGTTGTTGTTTGTATTTGCAATAATGGAAATACGTGACAACAAAGAAGTGAGTAGTAAACGGTGGCTCTAAAATCAAGCTAGCAAGTGCTTGTTGTTTCTAATTTCTCTCTCACTTTCATGCACAATCACATGTGGATAATGCTTCTGCACTTTTTCTTCACATTTCACGGGTTCACTAGTTCATGCCTAATTTTTTTATGACAAAAAACCAAATTTAGTCTCTTATAATTTAATTCAATGCAATCTTTCATAAAATTTAATATCTCAATTAGTCCTTAATAATTTTATATGAGGGAAAATTTGACTCTTTTATTACTCCATCAACTCCTCCACCAAATTTAATAAAAAACCTAATTTATTTTTTACTATCTTTATCTTTAAATATAAATTCTTATCACAAATTTCACTCTTATTAAAAAAAATGAGTATAATTAATGTATTTATTTTATATAAAAATGACTAAAGTATTCTTTTTATATTAATATATTCAATAATAATTTTGTATATTTTAAGATAAATTAACAGTATTAATTAGAATTATATTTAAAAAATAATAAATATATCTAGTAAATTAGAAAGAGACTTATATTTAAGTACAATTTTTTTTTATCAATAGAGACTTATAATTAAAGATAAAGACAATATATGAAATTATTCGGACTAAAATTGGTTGCTTCAAATCTGTGAGTATTTTTGTCAAAATTGTATGACACCAATACACCTTTGGCATATATGTTATTAAACTTTAACAATCATTCATGCTCTGCCCATTTAAGTAACGTTATAAATTTTACAAATAAATTAAACTTCGTCTTGACATGCAATAATGTAAATGCATTTCTTATAACCACTTACCACTATATACACCAATCAGATCACATGATATAACTCTTTCACGGAATTCTAAAACACATCCAAGATTGATTTAATTATTCACTTTTTTGTCTATTTTAATATTCTCTACAATAACTCCTTTTGTGGAAACCGATAGAGAAACATACTATTTCAATTTTATGCTTTTACAACGTTAAGTAAGGAATTTGTGACTATAGCTCATACGAGACATGATTCGTTTTGTGTCTTTTAATACAAAAAACTATATTGAGTGATTAACAAATTAAATCATTTTCTTTACCCCCTCACAATTTTCCAAAATATACCAGTTTACCCTTTACGTGTTTTAGTATTTAATTTTTTTTACAATTTTTTAGAAAAATCAAATTTTGAGTTTCAGGTATATCAGAAAATTAAATCAATCCAAAATAATTTATTTTTATTTTTTTGAACATTAATCACAGTTAGACCGTGACTAACTTTATTTTAAATAAATAAATAAATTTCCCAAAATTTCGAATTTTGAAAGAAAGTGTCATTGCTAGAGCTAGTAATAGGTATTGGTTGTTGCCAATCGGATTTGAGAATAATTTTTAGGACCATAATTTGAGAATTGAGATGCATCTTTTTTGTGAGTGATTTTGCTTTATAAAGTGATGCACTTCCAAAAACACTTGATCCTATGCCTACTTAGATTTGCTTGCACTTCCCACTTTTTTATGATAAGAAAGTAAAACCTATGCCAATTTCATATACATTTTCTTCCATTCATCTAACCACAACTGCTCGTCCAATATATATACCAGGTAGCCAATCACTCTATGATTTTATTTTCAACAACAATTATAAAAATTCTTGTTTTATAATTTATTTTAAAAATACATATGAACCGTGTTATCTTTGTTTATTTATTTAAAAAGTTTAATTATTATATACCGTTAGTATATCATAATTCATTGTCATTTTTAAATATGGATTTAGATATAATTATAATAAAAATTTATAATAACAGGATGGTTTTGATTGGCTGCCGTGAATACAAATTAAATATCCTTTATTCAAATTTAAATATTTAAAAACATACATAAAAACAAAAAGAATTTAAAAGACTATGCATCTATGAAATGTGTTTATTTTCTAAAACAGTGAAATACCAGTTTTTAGTTCTTATCCGATACCTATGTTCGTAGGTACTTTAATTTGCTTTATTATTTTACTATAGTAAACTTTATTTTTTTTTATATATTAATGTAATACTATTTATATTTTAGTTTATTTGTTGTTGTAATCAAATACAATTTATAATTTTTTTAAATTTTTATTATAATTTTATATTGGAAATCAAAAAATTGCACTCTTTTAATTAAATTGTATAAACAAACTCGTGTTTTTCATTGACATAATCATACCTTAATTTCTTTGATTTTTTATTTATTTATAAATTTATCATACAAATCAGTACTCAATAAAAGTATATAAAGTTATTTGTTGTATTATTCTTTAAAATATTTTCATACATATTAAAAAGTGATTAATTTCCTTGGTTTAATTCCACCAATTAACAAAAATTTGGATGTTATTTTTTCTTCTACTTTATTTGATTCCCCGTATGTTATGTAACTGTCTTACCTTCAATTGGTGGTGGTCATTAGTCATGAAGATAAGGAAATGAATGTGATAGGAACCAACCTTTATAAATTTGATTTTGACATCAAATAACATTAATAATTAATTCAATACATTATAATCAAATAGTTGTTTCCCCCTTAAACTATCCTATAGATTAGGTAAATTTTATCATTGCTCAACCAATAATATTAATTAAATCATATCCAAATCAGCGAGGATATTTTTAATTGTTCTTTAAGCTAAAACTAGATAATGTAACACAAAAAGACGTAAAATGTCTTGAAAATCAATAATTATAGGTTTGGTTTAACGGTTCTATTAACAATTTCACCAAAATTAAGATATATTTGAAATAACAAAAATGTTCTTTCCACAAGAACATATATAGTAGACAAGAATTCTATAGGATAAACATGACTCGTGAGCAACGAGGAGTATATAATCCTAAATGTTTATTCACATGACTTTGCAATTAATGTTGAGGGCCCAATAATTGAAATTTTATCCTCATTTGCATTAAGAAACAATTTTGGACTCACGAACACTTTAGTAATTTTATACGACATCGTATCTGTATGCAGTATATATATAAATGTGATGTGACTATAATATTAGTTCCTCTCGTTACAACTGCTAATTGCTGTCTTACATTACAAGGCACATAATAAAATGAAAACTTATTTTAAAAAAGATACATAATAAAACAAAAACATTTTTTATCCAAAAGAAACGAAAAACAAAGTTCCATAGAAAAATATATAATTTGAAGAGTACAAAGAAGCAGACAAATATGTCCAAGTTGGAACTTTTATTTGGGTGTATGAAAGGAATCTATAAGTTTCAAAGAGGAAAGAACAAGAGTGGTGTCCATCATTTAAGAATTTGCTTATCTTTTTCCTTTACATAATTTAATTTTTCTTTCAAATTAATGTCAAGCGCAGGCCACTGATAGTCTTAGCCCAACTGCTAAGGCTTTATCAATAAAGGGAGTTTTTTTTTATTTTATTTTTTATAATATAATAAAATGAAGGTATAATTTTTTATCAAATATATTTTTAATTTGTACAAAATTATGATCTTTCAATTTTAGTATTTAAAAAAATTTATTCATTTTTTGTCTCTAGTTTGTTTTTATAGACTTTTTAAAGAGATTAAAGGTATCAATTTTTTATAAAAAAATTTCAAAATAGAAATTAAAAGTGAATAAAAAAAATTTAAAAACTAAAAAGTTGAGAATTTTTTATAGAGACTAAAAATAAAATTTTGAAAATTTATAAAAACTAAAAATTTATTTTACTTTTTTTTAATTATGAAAATTGTATTTTCTTTTTTTAAAGACCTAATTTTTAAAATTAAAGCATGTCTTTTAAAATATTTAAGATGACATTGATGATAAAGTGCAAAGAACTGAGAAAAATGAATATAAATCAGCAAAAATTAAGGTCAACAAAAAATTAGTTTGATTATTTTTTCCATTAAGTTTTTTTAATTATAAAATTGTGATGTTATTTTTAATATGTTTCTTTTTTGTATATTTGTATATAAAATACTACAAATAATATTTCTTTTTTTATTTCTATTATTTTATATACAAATATTTAAAATTGAAAATATGTAAAAAAAAGACAATGTAATAATTTTGTAATTTAAAATAGAAACACAACTTTTTTATGGTTATAGGGTCAAAGAATGGATATTACTCATGTAGTTGAAAAGGAAAATAACTTATTGTTACAAGAGAAGTTTTACTAAAAAAAATGCAAAAGTTGTAAAAGGCAAACATATAATAATGTTTATAAATCATAACCGTACATTTTTCTATGTATGTTCGGTCAATCTAATTAATCGAATATTTTTTATTTCTGTGCATTTTTTCTTTTTTCTATAAATCATTCCTGACAAATCAATGCTTGAAACACAAACACAGTTCTCCTTTTCAAAAAATTCAACACAATAGAAGAACTTATTTCTTTTTTCGATAAGACAAAAACTAAATTTAGCAAAAATATGTATTTGATGCCAAAATCACTTTTAAACTAAAGTTGTTTCATTTAATGAACTCTTCCATATGTTTGAGAGATACATAAAATAATAGTATTTTATTTTATTTTAGATGTCTATCTCTTTTTAAATTGAAGTATACAAGTTAAATTCTTTTTTTGATTTTTAAGTTATCTTTAATATTATATTAAAGTGTTTAATATTTATAACTTTAGAGATTAATATAAAAGGAAAATAATTTGACTGACTAAAGTATGTAACACTTTTGTAAATTAAGAGAGAAAAATAACATATTAAAAACTAAAAATAAAGACCAATTAGTGCAATTTAGGCAAGTGTATATTAAATGGAAATGAGAGTAACCCAGCTAGAATAGAAGTAGAGTTGAAAAAGTAAAATAGGATTGGGGCATGATGTGCAAACACAAGTAATATAAGACAGAAAAACAAAATGGTATTTTGTGGCATTTTAACTATACAAGATTGGGGATGTGTCTCTTCAACTTATGTCACTTTCTATGAGGTGCTCATCTTAAAATCTTAAACCTTTGTACTTTAAAACAACAAGAAGAGATCCTTGTTTCATAATAATCACTTCTAAACAACAAAAGGTAACAACTAAACTTAATTAGGTTCAAGGTTTTCATCTATGGCGACCATCTACCATGTTGTATCAATTCTCCACTCACATTCACACACGGGTGTCACATAACACTGACACGTGTCAGATTCCTGTTACAAAAACAAGCCTTTATTCACAAATTTCTCTGTTTCTTTGACATTTTTTTTCTCTCATTTTTCAGAATCATAATCATGAAGCAAAAAACACCACCACCAACAACATCAACAACAACAACCACACCAAGAAGTTTGTTGAAACAACAACATAGTGATAACAAGTCTCTACATAGTATACCACAAACAACAACAACAACAACAAGAATAAGAGTAGTAAAAGGCTCTTCTAAGACCAAAGAATCTCCAAAAACACCACCAGAGATTGTTAACAATAATAGGGTTTCCATTTCATCAACAAGAGCTAAGTCAGTGCCTCCAGACTTGAAGAACAATTCAAAAGCCAAAAGGGGTATTGTTGTGATGAACAAGCTTGTTAAATCCAATGAAGAGGTTGAGTGTTCTTCTCAAAAGGGTACTAAGGAAGTTGAAGAGGCTAAGATTGTTGTTGTTCGACCGCGGCGAAGGAGGGCTAATGATGATCCTGATGAGAAGGAGAAGAAGGAGATGGTTGAGAAGCTTGAAATGAGTGATAATTTGATCAAGAATTTAGAGTCTGAGGTGAAAGCTTTGAAAGCTGAATTGGATAAAGTTAAAAATTTGAATGTTGAGCTTGAGTCTCAGAATGTAAAACTCACTCAGAATCTTGCTGCTGCTGAAGCTAAGATAGCAGCTGTGGGAAGCAATAATAGTAGAAAGGTGAGAACTTTAAATTTTGATGGATTTGTTTTCTTGTGTTTTAGTTTCAACTTTGAATGCACTTCAAATGTTTGATTGAAGGAAGAAAAGGTGTTTTCTTTTTTTTTGTTATTCTGTTTGTAGTTTCATGTGTGGCTATTTCATTCATTTGAAATTTAAAATCATCACGTTGAACATTTTTTTATTGGAATACCATAGTGTTAAGTGCTAACTTATATGGTGGTACAAAATTGAGATGAAATATATGTTTTACATGCATAAAATGTTATGTATCATAAACTGCTTCTAGGAAATGAATTTGACTTTTCTTTTTCTTGAATGAAGAAGGAACTAATTGGAGAACACCAGAGTCCTAAATTTAAAGACATACAAAAACTCATTGCTGACAAATTGGAAATGTCTAAGGTAAAAAAAGAAGCTAATCATGAGGTAATTTTTGTTAAAGCGTCAATTCCAGCTCCAACACAAAATCATGCCATTCCTGAAACCACAACAAGTTTAGGAAGAAAATCTCCACCCAACTTATGCTTCATGCCACCTCCACCGCCACCCCCACCCCCACCCCCACCAATCCGGTCTCGGCCTTTGGCAAAATTGCCTAACATACAAAAGGCTCCTGCAGTTGTCCAACTATTTCACTCCTTAAAGAATCAGGACGGGAAGAAAGACTCGAAAGGATCGATGAATCATCATAAACCGATAGCTATTAGTGCACATAGTAGCATTGTAGGCGAAATTCAAAACCGTTCGGCTCATCTTTTAGCAGTAAGCATTGCATTCAATTCAGTTTACTAACTTTTTAAATTTGTTCTGTTAATCAATGAGTGATGAATGATGATTGACTATTCTTTCCAGATAAGGGCAGACATTCAAACAAAAGGGGAGTTTATTAATGACCTAATAAAAAAGGTGGTTGATGCTGCCTATGTGGAAATTGAAGATGTCCTCAAGTTTGTTGATTGGCTTGATGGTGAATTATCAACTTTGGTAAGTTTCTGCCGAGATTATTTATTGGTGGGCCAATAACTCTCCAATTTGTGTGTTAATTCTTTGTAAGATAAATAGTTTTATTCCATTATGATACTATAAAAAAAATTATCTTGAGACATGAGAAGCTAACTTTGCAAAAAAAATTCAGGGGGGTAAGGATTGGTTTTTAACCATCCTACATTTGATGGTGGCAAATAGTTAAATGGTTAAATTTTTTACTGAACACTTAAAGATAGGTTCACTAATTTAGCATTTTCACCCTCCCCTTTCCCCAAGGAAAAAAAACTAGTATTATATTTCCAAATTTCCTGCTCATTTGAGTTTTATTACTGCGTTTGATTTTGCACATGTTAGGATTGGCTTATTTGAATTTATCTAGTGACATAAATATTTGTGAGACAGTTTTAGAGAGTTTATGGAACAACTTATGACATGTCCATAACCTATTTCACCTTAATTAATAAGCTCTTAGAATAACTTATGAAAACAACTTATAGCTTATATATTGTATCTTTTGTTAAAGAAGTAAATTTTACGTAAGCCCTTGTATGATAAGTGCATATGCTATAGGCACTTAAGCTATAAGCACTTAATTAGTAAATTATCTAAGCTACAAGGAAAAATGACCAAGTGCAGTGACTAAGATGTATAAGTTTGTATTTGATTGTGTACATGCAACAAAACTTCATCAGTAGATGACACATATTTTGGTACAACATTAACAATACCTGGTTTCTTAGTAGCTTCTTATGACTCAATTTTTCAGGCTGATGAGCGTGCTGTGTTGAAGCATTTTAAGTGGCCGGAAAAGAAAGCTGATGCAATGCGTGAGGCTGCAGTTGAGTATCGCGAGCTTAAAATGTTAGAACAACAGATATCTTCTTACAAGGATAACCCTGACATTCCATGTGTAGCTTCCTTGAAAAGGATGGCTAGCCTATTAGACAAGTAAGATTATTGTGACAGTGATTCTATTTATGAACTACATATATGATTTATTTACAGGTGGGAGTGGCTAACTATGTCTCTCATTGTGATAGGTCTGAGAGGAGCATACAGAAGTTAATCACGCTGCGAAATTCTGTCACGCGTTCATATCAAATGTACAACATTCCAACTGCATGGATGCTTGATTCAGGAATAATGAGCAAGGTATCATTTTCTATGTTTTTACTCTGAAATGAAAAACAATGTCTAAACATAGTAAATGTTGTAGTTTGTGATCAACACTCAATTACTTTTGAATGATATATAGCTGCTAATAACAACTGCTTTGTAAGTTAATAGGATAGGATAATTCACTCACACTGAGCTAAATTTATAATAGAACTTTAGATGATTAGTTATGCACCATCTATGCAGATAAAGAAGGCTTCCATGACACTGGTAAAGATGTACATGAAAAGATTAACAATGGAGCTTGAATCCATTAGAAATTCAGACAGAGAATCTAATCAAGATTCTCTTCTACTACAAGGCGTGCATTTTGCATACAGAGCCCATCAGGTAATTTTTTAAGCTACTTTTAAGGTCTGTAAATGAAATGTGTAATTTGTAAATGTTCAGAAATGCGTCATTTCAACAAATCATAAATTGAACATTGAAGCATTAAATTCTCCCAATGTGCAAGTGACATCAAAAGAGCAAATGATGAGTAGGTTTACTACAATCAAACTTCTGTTTCATGCATTTAAAATTTAAGTATGATAAGCTATGTAGCACTGAAACTTCGAATTAATGGTGTTTCTAGTGTTAAACATTGGCACACGTGTTTACATTTGACCACTTCTATTTTTCTTAAATTATTACGAGTGTTAGTGTTGTGTCTTGTGTCTGTTTCAATCTGTTGTCATTGTTACACTATTAAAAGACTTATTTTGGGGTTTTGTTTCTTTGTTGTTTTGTAGTTTGCTGGAGGTTTGGACTCAGAAACATTGTGTGCATTTGAAGGGATAAGGCAACGTGTACCGGGAAACTTGGCAGGGTCTAGAGAACTTTTGGCTGGGATACAATCATCATGAGAATGAGAAGTTACTGATTTTTAATACTGCTGTTAATGGTTACAAAAAATTGGCTACTAAATATTCATTATTCTTTAAATATCTTCAATGCTGAAGTAATGCTTACTATGAAAGTATGAATCCCTCACTCAGAAGATTTTGTAAAGAAAGTACACTCCAATGGCTAATCTGCTATCAAATTGTCTCACTA
Source organism: Cicer judaicum (assembly GCA_037974835.1). Classification (NCBI taxonomy): domain Eukaryota; kingdom Viridiplantae; phylum Streptophyta; class Magnoliopsida; order Fabales; family Fabaceae; genus Cicer; species Cicer judaicum. The sequence continues at coordinate 11,676,340 of JBBPBS010000007.1, forward strand.
TCTAGGAATAGGATCTTCAGTTCTGAGTTTATTTAATTTCAATAGTTGAATTTTTTTAGATAGTTCTCTCTAATGTTGTAGCCAAGAACAGTACTAAGAAGCTTTGCCGTGTGTAGCTGCAGATATATATATTTAACATTCTCAAAGTTAATCAAATAATGTAATAACACTCATGTTTAATGTCATGTGTAGTGTTTGTCAAACACATATTGAAGCGATCTCTACTTTGTTCTATTGATAATTTGGTCTTTATTCCAGAAGGGAAGTTTTTTAGATTGAGAGTAAAATGAGAAAATAATTGTTAAGATTTCAACAAATTCATCATTCCTAATATTTGTACATATAATAATATCAACTAGTTGTCAAAATTTAATGGTGATCCAACTTTCCAAATATGCTATTACCAGCCTAATAAAACTAAGAAACAGCTAAAAAACAGAACAGAACGTACACGTAGCCAAACGGGATTCAATGCAATGTGATATGCAAGTCACACTTGGAGTAATAAAGATACAAGTTCCACATTGAATAAAAGGTTTACGTGACACCAACTTGATAGTTTTTCACCTCTAGTGTTGAACCCCTAACTTGTATGTGTAAATAATCTTGTCACTGATAATATCATTGCCAAATATTTGTTCTATTTTTCTTTTTGAATATTTATCAATGATAAATTTATTTAACGTTTTATTAGAATTTAATAACAATAAATATTTATTTTTTATTTTTTATTTATTTATCATTGTCGAATATGTATCATTTATTTATATCACAAATAAATATTTATTTTATTTTTTTATACATCAACTATAAATATTTATTTAGTGTATATTTATTTATTGTATTTTGATCCAGAAATCTAAATCACTCATGTCAACAACTAGAACTTACTCTTGGATTTTTTGAGTGAGAAATAAATATTTTTTTTTTACTAAAAAATAATAATGTATTTCCTCGTGCGAAACGCAGCGTTTCCTGCACACGTGTCATATTTCGACACGTCAACAAAAGCTTGACCGCCAGTTGGCATTCAGTTGAACCGCAGGATGCAGCACAACTTTTACGAACGGTAGGTATCAAACAAATTCGTAAGGCCGCCATGCGCAAACTGAAAACGATCACACGCCTGGCACGCTCAAACCCAAACCACACACCACGTCATTATTATCCATTTAAAAATCGCCACGCATATCACCCTTTCAAAAAACACGATATATCGATAACTAAATAAACAAAGATAACAACAACCAAGTAAATAAGGAAAAGAAACAACACTTTGCAGTTTCAACTTTCAAGGACCGTCACCGTCAAACATGGAGGTTTCCGGCACCGTTCTCCGTCATACAACCTACATCTCCGGCGCTAGTTCCCACCCCAATTGCCGTGGCGTGGTTCCACGGAGAGACGTTGTTAGAGTGAGAATGGTGATGGAATCTGGTTTCCGTGACGAGGGTCACGTGATGTATTACCAGGACATGAAAAACAGAGAACCTGTTATCAGCACCAAGAAGAAGTTGAAATTGCTTAAACGTTTGTCAAAAGACGTTTCCTCTTTCCCTCAATTAGGGTTTGCTTCGGTACCTTTTTTGCCCCTTTTTCTTTTACTTTTGTTTCTTGTCATCTAAATTTGTACATGCTTCATATTCTGAATTATTTCTTAACTTGTTTTAATAAAAATATAGTTAAATTACATATACGTCCTTAACTTAATTTCAATTTCAGATAATTATTTAGTCTTTTATTTTTTTTAATTTTAATTTTAAGTGATAATTTGATATTTTATATTTTAAAATTCGATTATTTTTTGTTTTACAAAAATTAAAAAAAATCATCTTAATTTTCAACCAAAACTCATCATCTTCAATGTAATGCAAATTTTATCAAATCCGTAACTCAAATATTCAAATACATTTATATTTTTATCTCCAACAACATTAAATAGAGAATGAAAATATGAGTTTATTTTAAGATTTAAGTTATAAATTTAATTAAATTTGTATTTTATTGAAGATGACAATGAATTTTATAGGTTTTGTTTGAAAAATTTGATGAATTTTTGTAAAAATGTGACATTGTTGACATTTTAAAACATAAAATATCAAACTGTTGACCAACTTAAAAAAAATATATATAAAGAACTAAAATGTTACCTAAAATCAAGTTAAGGGATAATATATATATATATAATTTAATCTAAAAATATATATAATTTAATCTAAAAATATTTTTTTTAAATGTAAAAAAAATTGCTGTTATTTTTCCTTTCTGCCGCAAATGATGATGATAATAATAATTGAATTGATGTTATTTTTTGGTTGACTAGATGCAGGGTGGTGGTGAGGAATTACTGAGAGAACTAGAGAAAGTAAGAGCAGAGGAGAAGGAATTGGAGAAAAAAATGAAACAAGAGAAAAAGGCTAAACATAAAGCCTCCAAGATGAAAACTTGTGATAAATCTTCTTCGTCGTCATCCTCTGAATCTGAGTCAAGTGACAGTGACTGTGATGAGGTGGTTGACATGAACAACTTCGGAGGAGCTGGTGTTGCCACAAAGCCAGTGGATGAATTGGAATCGCAGACAACTATTGATGTTGAAGATTCGAATCCACATCATCATGTCATGGATTTGTGTTCTACAAATGATGCTTCTCTTGTCGTTGCTATTAACAAAGATGCTAATGTGGTTATCCCTACAGCTCAAAAGAGGATTGAGGTTTGCATGGGTAATAAATGCAAAAAATCAGGGGCTGCTGCATTGCTACAAGAGTTTGAGAAGGTGGTGGGTGTTGAAGGCGATGGCTCTGTTGTTGGATGTAAGTGTATGGGGAAGTGTAAAAGTGCTCCTAATGTGAGAATTCAGAATTATGTGGATCATGGCATGGCTCAGGGACTTGATGATTCTGTTAAGGTTCCAAGCAACCCTCTCTGTATTGGGGTTGGTTTGGAGGATGTGGATACTATTGTGGCTAGGTTTTTAGGGGAGAATCATAAAGATATGGATATGGCTGCTTCAACTTCTTGATGAACAAGAGCTGTAGAAATGGCTAGCTAGTGTCCTGATTGTATATGGAGGAGGAAATATCATTATGCCTTCTTTCTTAAGTTGTTAATAACTTTAATTTGTATAAAATTAGTTAAGTATTATGGATTTTCATTTCCGTTATTTATTGGGAATTTAGTTCGAATGGCTTCTATCCTACTGTTCTACAACTTGCCTTTCGGTTATGTAAAGTGTATCTATTTATAAGTTGATTAAATAGAATACCTATGAATTAAATTATTATGTCATTCTTTTGACTCTGATTTCCTCGTCGGTGGTGTTTTTACCCATTTTGCCCCTCGAAAATATGTTGTTGTTTTTTGTTGACCCTTTGACTGCATAAGATTTATGGGGCAATGAGAGAATGTCGTCTCCCTCTTTATTTCTTACATTGAAAAATGAGGTATCTAAAGACTTTCCTTGAAGAGAAGGAAAAACCCATGAAAGAAAAAAAAGATTACTACAAGATGGAAATTTATTCTCTCCATTGTGTAACTACATAAAAAAAAAACTACCAAATTAAATAACATAAATGGCATTAAAATGAAAATATGTATTGGGTAGAGTAATTTACAAGCTACATTCATATGATAATGTACTCTGTACATGTTTCCCACACAACTAGGGGGTAGCAATTAGTTAAGGATAAACCCAATATCTGTTGGGAGACTTCATAACCATTGTCACCTACAAAACAATCACCTCTCTCTTCCGGCACCAGCAGCATAGTTTAGGGTGACCATCTATTTTACATGACCTATAGTCAAATAGATTTTAGTTACTTTAGACGCCTTCTCATGGGGTGAGTAACATAGTGTCAATATTTGATCATATTTCACTATGAGAACCTGCTGTCAAGTCAAAATTCCAAAGTAATATTATTGGGAAGCTTCTAAACAATAACATTGCTGCAACATTGCAGAGACGCAGCAGTTATGGATTTACTTACCATTTCACAGAACTTTTGGGTCAGTACCGGGGCCGTTTGGGGGTCGACTGATGTTCCAATCCACCCTTGCTGTTGTCACATCTTCTGACAAATTGGTCAAGAGTTTTCTGCTTTGAAGGGCTACTCACTAGCTCATCAGCTGAGACCTTTAAGGTGTTCTCGTGGCCATCAAGCATCTGAATTTTTCAATAACTAAAATTCAGAATGCTTCTTAAAAGACATAAATTCCACACTATTAGAAACTACGTGTCACAAAAGCAGCACAGAACCAAAACTGAATTTACAATTTCACTTTGCACTACATGTGACAGAGTTCCGAAACAAAATAGAAATATACCTGCCCCAAATTATCCAGTTTGCTTTGCACTACGTCCCTAAGAAGTGAAAAATTAGAAGATTATCAGTGCATCAAAGACATCAAGTCAATTCAAACTACCAAGTCTCAGAGGACTGCAAAAAACACAACTTACCATATGATATCATCAACAGTGTCATTTGCCAGCAAGTAGTATATATTTACTGAAGATACCTGAAAACAAGAGCTAGAAAGTCAAAGAATCATAACAGCACAGATTGTTTTAGGATACTAAACAATCAATTAAGCTTAGCAATGTCAGACCTTTTCTTTAAAGAGATGATTCTATCCCAAATTTTTCAGTTTGCTACAATATCTAAAATGTTACCGTGCTAGAACTCTATTATTGTTGATTTAAACTACATGCGTATTTTAGATCACTCTCTATTCCTTTCTCTTTCAAGCTAACATCAACCAAGCTTGAGAATACCTGGCCAATTCTATGTACACGGTCTTCAGCCTGAATTAGATCACCAGGAGTCCAAGACAATTCTGCAAAGATGACTGTGCTGGCAGCAGTCAAAGTTAACCCAACACCTCCAGCTTTAATAGACAGCTGCAAGACAAACATATGAACAAGAAATTATCATCTCTAAATTTAACCACATTTTACACCAGAACTATAGACCAAACTAGTGAAGATCTCAACGGATTAAACAGAAAGATAATTACATGAAAACGTATGAATGAAATTGCCATACCACGGCTGCCTTGATAGCATCTTTTTCCTGAAACTCTGTAACTAATTGTTGCCTTGATCCAGAAGGTGTACCTCCATCAATCCGGATGCAACCAACCTTTTTTTTCTGGAAATTTTGAATAGTTTTCGTAAGTGTTTATCATCGCTTCTTGATGAGATGCATAAAATTTAAGTAGCCTTACAAGAAGAAACTCGTGTATCGCATCAATCATTGGTAGATGGTGTGCAAATATAAGAAACTTGCAACCTGCCTGCAACAATCATTACAAATCTAGAATTACCACATGCAATGGTGATCAACAGCTAGAATTAGATCACACAAAAGAGTAAGCAAACAAAATCAAAGCAGTCACCTTTTTAATTAAAAATACAAATTGAATTGTTGCATTAAAAGAAACCTCCCCAAATTGTCATTTTCCACGTTATATTTGACAGCCGAGATCAATGGCGTGAAATACAATTTAGATACCAAAAATAACCTAGCGCTAAGGACTCCGTACTTAAATTAACCAGTGTTGAACTTTCACCAGTTTTGTTTCATGGAAGGTTTATCATCACAACTTTCTAGTATTGAACACATGCTACATATAGGAACTTGAAGGGATCAAAATTAAAGAGATACAACACAGTAACATCTTATATATCCTTGTAGAATCAAAGTCAGAACTGTGCGTTGCGTGAGAAACCTAAAACAAGATCTGAAGTTTTTAACGTTCATTTAGTGCATATAGGTTGCAGCAGTTGAAAGTACTAATCTTCAATTATTTTAAAGATATAGAGCTGCGGCATACCTCAATGACAGTTCCAACATAATCAAGAACAGCTGGAATCTTGGCTTCCGCAGAATCGGTATAAATCTGGAATTGAATGAATCAAGGTTGAGTGTTTAATCACATAACAGAGTCATAATATTTTAATTTGCCTGCTGTATACAGAAGAGAAGTGAGCATGCATTGCAGTTAACTATAAACCTTCTCTAGTTCTAGGAAATAGTGACAATTTCTAAAACAAATTGTGCAAACTAAATTTATGTGCACAATTGCTTCCACCGATACCTTGTTAATAAGATTCTTTTGAGTGAACTTGAGTGATTCAGCCTCCTCTTTTGAGTTAGATGCCTTAATTTTGGCTTTTACCTTCTCCAACTGCAAAACAAAAATCAATACTGGTAAGCTTCTACCACCTTAAACTGCATATGCAAGACAATATTCCCATTTCCGAGTAAAATAACCTATTCTTGGTAAAAGAAATTACGATCACATTTCTAGACAAAAATGGCTGAGAGCCCATACCAAACCATTTCAGAACTAAAAAATAAATCAATTATTTCGTCATCTCCAATGAGCAAAGAAACACAATTCATTTATTAACAAAAGCAAATTGAATAAAATATTAGTAATATCAACAGTAAAACAGTCCAGATAGAGTAAATCAATTTACTCATTTGTACTTCAGAATCAACAATCCAATGACAAATGTTAAATGTGATAAAGTAAGCTAAAATAATATTGCAAAGACACATAGCAACTGCACTCCATAACTAGCATGAGTCATAATATAACCTAACAAAAGTGAATGACACAATCCTCGTCTCAAGATGCACAACAAATATGTTGAATTACCTCACGAAATAAAGCATTGATTTGCTTCATGTCTTTGTCGGCCAAGTCTAGGAAGACCTGAGAATCAATTATTAAAACAACGCAATAAATAACTCTTAAGTTGCATCAATAAGATTCATGCATTGAAAAAACAGTCAAAGTGTGCACTACATAAACAAATTGCAGCACAAAAAATGATGTACACACTTGTTGCCTACGCTTTACAGGAAGTTCAGAAAGAACATCCTTTTTAAGCCTCCGAATCATAGCTGTTGCCTTCATCAAATTGTGCAATTCTTCATGGTTACTTGCCCCTTGATAAAGTCCAAAAACTCCCTGGAAGTCAATGCAAACGGCAAGCTGAAATATTAATCCAGTAAAAGCAAAAGGAAAGTGGCTATTTAAAAACCATATCATATATGTAACAAAGAAGAGATGACTTACACCCTTGCAATACCGGTTACCATATTCATGAACATTCTTATACACATCAGGATACAAAGCTTCCAGCTATAACACAATTTCAAATAGATTATCAAAATGTAGATTCCATCAAGGTCAAAAATTAATGAGGTATTAAACATAAATAACTAACCTGCTTGAATAGTTCAATTGGTCGGGATAGAGCAGGAGTTCCACTAAGCAATATTGCATATTGAGCTTTCTGTCATTGGCACAATTTTTAGTTTTTGAGTGAAGAATACATGAAAGAATTGGATAGAGGTTATTCAGCAGCTAAGAGTCTCTACAACAACGCAACTAATACTGAGGCTAAAACATGATCCGATCAAAATGTTTCACATATAGCACCAGACTACCTTTTGGGGAGGAGGGTAATCAAGGTTCAGATTGACAGACCCTTTGCATGTGCTTCTGCACACACCAGACACTGCAGACTTTATTTTTTATTCCTTTTCTTTTTTGTTTAAATATCTTTATGATTCCTGGTCTTCCTCTTTTATCTATGTTTTCTATGTTTATTAAACATGTACTTTCTTTAGAGATAAGTATATGAGACCAGAAGCAAGCATGTGATTGTGGTTTTCAAAAATGAGTACCTTTATAACCGGAAGAGAGGCAGTTGTCCTCTTTGCCTGAGCATTTTTCAGAAAGTGTGATTCATCGGCAATTACAACCTGAATAAGAATAGTTTGCAGCTAAGAGTGTGATTTATCAGCAGCATTTGGTGAAGTACATGCACACAGGTATATATAGAAAATAACTGGATGGTGCTAACCTTAAAGTCAGACCCCATAAGCGTATTTTGTAGCTTTGGCACCAAATCATATGAGATAATGTTGAATAGTCCATCCAGATGGATGCTGCTTTTGGCACTTGAAGATACTATATTGAAACCACCTCTATTTGATCCACCACTTTGAGATAAGACAACCTATTCATGATAATTAGCTGGAATAAGATAATTTACAATTGAGATAAATGATATATTTCACCAGACAATTGAGATAAATGATATATTTCACCAGACGGGGGAACATAAAGAAACAAAACAATCTTCTAAAGTTTTCAATACAAACCACAAGACTATAAGAGAATAAACAAAAAATAGAAATTAATAAAGGGATCATGGAAAACATACAAGTATATCTGATGAAGGAATATTCAGCCATTGTTGAATCATCTAAGTCAAAGCAAAACAATAAGGCCATATGTTACCAAGTGTGCTATAATAAATGGTGAAAAATATAGAATTAAGACCCTTACAGAAGCCCATTGCAAGCGTAACGCAGATGGTGCAAGTATGAGAACAGGCCATGAATCCTGAACACATGCAGCTACAGCAATGGCCTGCAAAACCCAGGAGAAGTTGTACATGTAACTCTTCTGAAATATGGTACACCATCAGAATAAATGTTGCCAAATTTTATTCTAGAAGAAGGGAAAGAAAGAGGAGAGCAACCAAACCATTTAACTAACACTAAACAAGATTCTTTCAACCATAACCCTAATTTCCTCTTCCCCTAAACAGGCATAAAAATCCCACAATATATATATTCTATTTATCTAGTTTAGGGATTTCCTATCATTATTTTATTTTAAAGTCAGAAGATATGGGACTTTGTTAAAACCAATAGTTGATGTGATTCAATGTGAAGAAACATGTAAATAAAAGCACCCTCGAAATATGCTTTATTTCAAAACTAATGTAGACTCCTATGAATTACAAAGGTAATTTTGGTGAGGAGCCAATACTTAGCCTGCCAAGTCACCAAAATAAAAATAATTAAGAACTAGAAATTTATTCACTGAAGATCTGATCTACTAAAAAAGCTTATATTTAACACTATACATAATTGCTAAGTGTGCAAGAAAATGATTATCGTTGACACAAAAACAAATACATACAAAAATATGTATTATTGCATGGCCTTGAGACAGCTAAAAGTATAATCATAACTCCCAACATATTACACAGCCCAAGTTGCAAAAGAGAATTATACTCAATACACAGATGCTACTGTGATTGCAATGTTATTCTTGTGTACGATTGTGAATTAAGTTAACACCTAAGACACTCATTTTTAATTGCAGAAGGTAGGAGGAAAAAGATAATCAACAAAATTTTAAAAGCCAAACAAAAGATAAGCAGAAATGCTGAGAAGACTTTACTTATACAGCTACAAATAATTGCATGTTTGTCACACTGCCATACAAGCACACACAGAAACGGAACACAGTTGAATGCATGGAAATAATTTAGTTTTAGACAGTGAATTGCCTGCAACGTTTTCCCCAGTCCCATTTCATCCGCTAAAAAAGCACGACATCCATGCTGCAATATAAACCTGAAAACAAATAAATAATACCTAAAATTTAGGGAATAGTAGAGAAAGAGAAAAAAACAAAAGACATGGAAGATAAACCACCATAACAATCCATATTATATGATACTGATGAGAGAAAAGTGAGCATGCCAGTATATACCTTATACCATCTCGCTGAAATGGCAAAAGCTTTGATTCAATATAGCTTGGGATCTTATCATATCGATCTTTTATTTAAAAACAAAAAATAGAAACTTCAGAATTATTGGGGGGAAAACAGTATCTACATAAACATAAAGCCTTTGCTGATCTAGACTTTATAGAGGAGAAAATAGAAAACCTGATAGTCAGAACATTCAGCATATACCTCGAAGATCAGGAACAGAAGTGGCAGCAGCAATAGCTCGTTGCACTAAGGAATCTAAGTTCTCCACCTGTAAAATAGTTTGCGTAAATATAGGGACAAGGCTAGAACATATAGAAATTAAGGACCAAAACCATCTAGGACAAAAATCAAAAACGTAATCACAAGAATATGGCATACATCCTTTGTAATCCTCACTCTAGGACAACAGATTGTTGTCATTCAATGAACAAAACATTTATTGAATTTGTGATCCCATCTTCATACCAAAGTGCTATAAATGGAAGGCTGTTTCTATAACATGTATCCACCAGATCACGACACTATCACTGACAAAAATATTATTGTTGTGCCAAGGCTTGCCCTCAAGGTAACCAATTCAATTATGAAGAAATTTATATAAGCTAAGGTTATTTGTCTTACAATAGCAAATAGTAGGACCGACTTCTGAACTGTAAAGGAAACAAAAAATGAAAGAAGTTATTACCTGAACATTATAACCAGGTAATTCTCTAAGAACCTTTTCGGCTTCTGACAAAGAAGTTAGAGGAAACATCCATAACCTGCATACTCAAAAGTTTACATTGGCTAATGCACTTGCTCGCCACTGGCGTGCACACATTGGAGGAACGGTGGAGAGACTTACCGCTCTTTGGCATTCCAAGTAGATTTAGGGATTCTTCTAAAAGCAGCAACTACTGCCTGACACAAACCAAAGTAAAAAACATGTACAAGGCCAATGATAAAACCTTATTTGTGGAACAATCAAAATTGGAAATTGAAATAATAATAATAACAATAATCTACAAATAGTGAAGAAGTAAAACCTGATCATATTGAAACTTTGCTGCAACATTTCCACTGGAATGGAGGAAAAATTTGACCGAAATTTTGACCAATTCTTTAGAATGTTCATCTGCTTGAATATAAAAAAATAATAAAACCGAAATATAAAAATAAAAAAAGCAACATATAAACAATGATGGAGAAACAAATGTAAAGAAGAGAAGCATACCATTGTTAGTGTTGTTTGTTCCTGATTTGAATGAGGCGGGAAGTGTTCTAGCTCCTTGAGAGAAAGCGTCAACCTGAAATGAGACACAAGCATTAACACCTAATGAGAAAACAGAAACAGATTATGCTAAAAATGAAGCAGAAAAGAAGATAATTAATTAAAATTTGAAAAACAAAGTATTATTAGTTAGTAAAATTGATAACGGAAAAAAGACATAAAAAATAATGGAAAAGAATAATAATTAAAAAAGATTGTAACTTTACTTTTTGAGGAGGGGGGTTAGCAGAATAAGAATGAGAATGAGAAGAAGAAGAAGAAGAAGGAGGAGGAGGAGGAGGAGGAGGAGGGTTGGCGCGGAGTTGAGCAATCTTCTGGAAAGCGTCTCTTTCGAGGGAATCAAGGTCTTCAGCGCTCAAGTCCCACTCTTCTGGTTCCATCATAAATCGCTCTCTTCACTCTCAATTCAATTTCAAACACCTTTCTTTCGTTTTCTCCTCTTTTTTAATTTGTTACTTCGTTGCTTTCTTTTTCTTTTTTTCGCTTTTTATTTATTTTTAGCTTCCTTCACTATGGTAGGTTACATATCGCTGAGGAGAGAGCGAGTTTTTTTTATTTTCCCAGTATTTTTTATTAAGGTAGCAGAAAAATAAATTAATTTTTTTGCCCTTCTATTTAGCAAATCGGATTGTAACCTTCTTCTCCATTCGGGTTTTCAATAATTAATTACGTTTGAAATAGTTATTTATTCTATTATATAGTTATTATTAATTAATCAATATAATTATGTGTATTAATTGTTTGTTAAATATAATTAATCATTTTCTTTTTACAAAAAATAATTTATGTTGTAGAAACGACATTAACTATAAAATAAGAAATATCTTAATTCTTGTGTTCAGAGTATGTTTTTTATTTAATCAACTATGACTTTAAATATTATTAATTATAATTTTTAAATATTTAAATATATTATACCATTAGTCGCGATTTTACCGCCCTACTTTTTCTCCTCTTCACATGGTCGCATGTCCGTGTCACGACCTTACTTTTTCTCCCATTCACATGGTCGCATGCTCATGTCACGACCTTCATTTTTTTGCACTTCAAATGATCGCATCCCCAGGATGCGACCTTGTATAGGCCAAATTCCTTTTAATTTCTTGGCTTTTTGTAATTGTTATTAATTATATTTACTATTAATAAATAATTTAAAAATAATAAAAACATTTAAAAATTCAAAATAATATTATAATAAATAATAATAACATTATAAATTTAAATAATAATAATAGTAACAATAATAATAATAACAATAATAATATTATAGTTACGATTATTAAATAATTTAAAAATAATAAAAACATTTAAAAATTCAAAATAATATCATCAATAATAATAATAATAAATTTAAATAATAATAATAATAACAATAATAAGAAAATTAGATTAATACATTAAATTAAAAGGAAAAAAATACATTAAAAAAAAGAGAAAAAAACTACCAACAAAAAAAAATACATTAAATTAAAATTAATCATTTTCATCTAAATGCCCGCCAGTTCTACATCTACGCGTTGAACTCGTCTAGGCCTTTGAATAGGTTGAGGTTGAGGTTGAAATTATAATCTATTTGTGGATTAGAACCATTACCACCTGCTTCCGTATAATTTCGAATCCACAAACAGATTATAACGAGAATCAACCACAACAACCTCCACCTGTTCAAAGGCCTAGACGAGTTCGACGACCGCGTAGATGTGGAACTGGCGGCCATTTAGATGAAAATGATTAATTTTAATTTCATGTATTTTTTTTTGTTGGTAGTTTTTTTTTCTTTTTTTTTCAATGTATTTTTTTCCTTTTAATTTAATGTATTTTTAATTTAATGTATTAATCTAATTTTCTTATTATTGTTATTATTATTATTATTTAAATTTATAATGTTATTAAATTTATTATTATTATTATTTATGATATTATTTTGAATTTTTAAATGTTTTTATTATTTTTAAATTATTTAATAATAGTAAATATAATATTATTATTATTGTTATTATTATTGTTACTATTATTATTATTATTTAAAATTATAATGTTATTATTATTTATTATAATATTATTTTAAATTTTTAAATGTTTTTATTATTTTTAAATTATTTATTAATAGTAAATATAATTAATAATAATTACAAAAAGTCATAAAATTAAAAGGAATTTGGCCTATACAAGGTCGCATCCCAGGATGCGACCATTTGAAGTGCAAAAAAATGAAAGTCGTGACATAGGCATGCGACCATGTGAAAAGGGAGAAAAAGTTGGACAATTTAGTATTTTATTTTGCAAGCGGGACATTTTGATTAAGTGAGAGAAAAAGTAGGATATAAATGTAGATAAACCTATTATGACACTTAGTGTTAATTTGGGAAAAGTGAGTATGCAAGTATAATAACATGTCATTGTTTAATTCATCTATAATCATCTTATTTGAACTCTCTATACATAAGACATACAAAACAAGAGATAACATGGTGTCTCGATGCATCAAGAGTATATGTGAGTGGATAATATATCACTAACAATGAACAATTAAACAACTTTAAAAAGTTAAAAAAATTCAAGAGTATATTTTAAAAAATATCAATTAACTTTATTATATGCTTGATTCAAACCGAGTTGCATTCATAAATCAATTAGATATATCTTCTTTTTAGATTTTATGTAATAGACCATCACGTCAAATATAAAACAATTACAGTATCCTCAATACTTTCACTAAGAATGAATCTCCTTTACAAATGACAATTAAAACAAACTAATAAAATAACAAATATAAATGTTTATCAACCTAAAATTTTCTAATAAATTATAGTATTTTTTGTAAGTACAATAATAATATTTGTAACTCCTTGATAATAGATTACTTTTTCAATAGTCGTGTGAATAAATTTATAAATATTATACCAAAACACCATAAAAATAATTAATCATTCAAATTAAGAGTTTTATAAGACTCGATACTCTTAAACTTTAAATAAATTTCTTCTTTTACCGCAATTAAACAAAATAAAAAATTTGAAGCCAAACATTTGATAAATAAGTTTTTTTTTAATACTAATTTTGATACATAGGTTGTTAAACTTAAGTGCTCAACTAACTTTATTTAACTTTAACCGAGTTTGATCTTTAGTTCCACTTTAATTTACTACGGACCCAACACTAAATTATCTACCGTTTTCCTAACCACGGCTGGGATTGCCCCACGTTTTCGTACACAGTTGATTTTATTTCTAGGGTTACCGTTGGGATTGCCCCACGTACGGAGGCTCTCCCTTCGTCAATGTCATTCCGATGAATCCTTTCCAACTCCCCACGGCAACATGCGACGGTTGCGGCGTCACTCCAACCACCCCTCTCTTCATCCACACCATCAGCTACAGAGCCATCAACCGTCGCTTCTGCACCAACTGCGTTCTCAAACAACAACAAGGCACTTTCTGCCCTATCTGCTTTGAACTCTTTGACGATTCCATTATCCCTAATCTTCGCCTCATGTGTATCCGTTGTCCCTCCATCGTTCACAGATCGTGTGTTCTTCCTTCCTCCACGCCTGATTTCGCTTTCCTTTGTCCTCCTTGCGCCGATCCTAATTTCTGTTACTTCAGAATCGATCGGAGAACTATCGATTTTCATGCTACTAAGGTTCTCGCCGCTGCTGCTCAGATTTCCGCCAATACTTTGAGCAGAGCGGCCACTGCGATTCGATTGGATGCTGAGAGGCGTGCTATGATAGCCGTCGGAGCTAGGAAGAGAGCCATTGAGGCTCTGGAACACTTTGCCGATGTTGTAGCCAAGGAGCAAGAGGCTTCAACTGAAGAAGAGGACGATTCTGGTACTGAGAATTCTGGCTCTGAATCATCAGATTAGTGTGTTTTGGTCATTGCCATGGAAACTAGTAATGGAATTTAGGCTGTTGAGTTGGTTTATCTTGTTGTGAATCATATGTTCTGCTCAAGTACTGATCTGATTCTGATAGTTTTTTATTAGGACTAGTTGTTTAGGTTGATTAAGATTTGATTGCATTATTCAAATGTTGATGGGTTGTTTACTTTGTGAAAACATTTCTTGTTTTCATTTCCTAAGATGTGTATTCATTTTATCTGTATGAGTGACTCTTGAAGTAAACATCTGTCTTAGAGATAAGACGAAATGTTAGTTAATGAAGGTGCATTTCTGCAAATAATGATTACAACTTTTTTTTGGCATTTCTCAATTAACACAAATTTTAATTAATGAAAACAGAAAATGTTCTCGCAAAGTAAACGACCCATAGTTTCTTATGAAAATACAGTTATTTTTTTGTAAGACTGGTTGATCTGGTTGATTGAATTATTCATGTATTGGAGCTTCTTATAAAAAAGAACTGTTAATTTTTGTCTTCCTTGTTCAAATGCAGTCATTTCATGCCATGTGATAATCTATCTGGCACAGATAACTTGTAGCTTGCAGGTCCCTTAATATTAATATAGATTTTTAAACTATACATGTGTAAGAAAATAAGATAAAATTCTATACAAACATATGATCAAATTGCATAAAAGAAAAAAAACTATACAATTTCTCTACAAAGAGATTAAATTGTTCAACACGGCAACAAAATTTCATACTGAGAAACTAGACTACACAAAATGTTCTACAATAATATCATAAGATCTAAGCATGTCTATGAAGATCACACTTTAACAGTGTTAGTCTCATAATTTGTTTGTCTATCATTACTGAAAAGAACAGTCACAAATATCACACAGTTTACTTTCACCCATATTTATATAACTCTTGCTCTTTCTTGAGAGGAGACAAAGATTTGTGTTCATCAAGTAGTAGGTTATTGAGCTCTAACGACCAAGCTAGAGAACGCACTGGTCAATGTTTTAGACAATGAATGATGCTAATACAACTTGTTCTCTCATGGGCCTAAAGAAAAAATTATCAAATCTAAAATGTATGCCCAAATTGTTGTAGTCTTTGACTTTTTGGTCAAATTATACTCACGTTATGCTCAAACAGCACCATAGATGTACCCAAAGAGTATTCAAGCTGTACTCAATTGCTTTTCTTGAAAAAATATTTCAGGTACTGGGTATGTGTACATCTCCAAAAATAGAGTACCGTGCTTTAGAGGTCATAATGCTTTGGCACCAATCCATCATTTTAGAAGTGAATTGTATGTCAATTACGAGTTTGGGCTGTGTTAGAATGAATGTCTCTAGATTTGTATCCTAACTGATCCAATATCTGTTTTATAGTATCCATGACAAATAATTCTGTTGTTGGTTTTCTCCAACTTCACAAATCTACACCATGAAATTTCCTGCATACTTCTTATTTTCCGTGAACTCGTGTTGCGTGGAAGATGATATCAGCTTTTCTGTACTTTTGCAATGCACTCAAGTTAGAAATTTGTGTGCTCTTGCTTTTATTCATTTTTGGTTGATGATGGGGTTTTAGTATTAGTTCATAAACGATATCAGAGTTATTATCAGGGCTTTAGCATAATTGTTATTGCAGAAGGTGCAGGCTGTAGGCCTTTTTCCCATCACTATGTATTACATTTTTAGTCTGGGATATGTATTGGTGTGACACTTTCAGTAAATTTCGATGATTTTCCTTTAGGATTTGTATTCTGAAATCTGAAAATAAATTATTCCTTTATGCTGTTCTTCTGATTTGTTATCGAAAAGTACAAAGTTTATCCTTTGAGGTTGGATAACACCTAAATAGGGAACAAATGTTAGTTGACAGCTTTTCTATACGAGGTTTGGTATAAGTCTTAGCTACTACTACTACTTCTTCCCATGGCCTGCTTAGAATCAGTTTAAAGAAACAAACATGGTTCTCAACATAGTAAGATCAATCCATATCAAGGGTGTGCTTGTTAAATATATCTCAGCTACTTCTTCAATGGCTCTTTTAGAATCAGTAGGAGCAAGGGTGTGCTTGTTTGACATCTATGTTATCAAATATTGTTTGCTCTAAATATTGTTTCTTACTTGTCAGTGATGGAAAGTGTCTTATTCCTCTGCCCTGTATCACAGCTTTAACCAAACTAACTCTATTCTATGTTGGCAAAATGGAAGCCTGGACAAAAGTCACAAAACATACTTACGAATCTCAGTAATTATATAATTGCTTGATTGTCCGACGGACAAACTTATTAACCTATTTGCAGCAGATACAGTAAGTTATGCTCTAATGTTATTGTTATCAAAACATTGGAAGTTTAGTTGCAGAAAGGGGCATGCAGTCGGTCAGGATCTTCAGGCTCTGTCTCTCAATCTCAAATTACTGTTATGTGTATGACAGACAGTTCAACTAAGCTGGACAGAACCTTGAAAGAGGTTCCTTTTGTCTTTTTCCTTCTTGTCCCAAATTTGTGGCTTGTTCAGCCCCTACTGGGTTCAGATATCCACAATCCCTGGTGGATCGGTGGGCTTAACTCACTGTTGTTTACTTTTTCTCTTTTTTAGAAGCTACTTTCCCTTTCAATATGAAAATATTTCAATCTTTCCTTATTTATGAGTAAAATTTTCCTACTTTCCTTGACATTCAATTTCATTTTTCAACTCTTCATTCTGAATTTTCTCTATTGATTGGCAAGAGTAAACCGTCTGCAAATCGCTTCATTGCCCGGGCAGTTTTTGTTTCTTGAGCTTCCTATGACTGTCTTGCTCTTGTCTGACTGGCATTCTTTCACAAAGTAAGTTTGGTGGATGAGTTGATTCTACTTGATTACCTACCAGTTATGCACAATGTGGATGAGGTTTTGGATTTCTCTCTTCCTTAATAAGAAAAGGGTACCAATTACAATGAAAGGGAATGGACCAACAAGGGGCCTCTTCTCCTTTGAATGAAACTTGTTCACTTGCAAATCCAGGTTCTCATTTGAAATGGAAAACTCTTGGAGAATCTCCCATTGTTGTTCAGTTCACTGATGAGTTCTGGAAGGACAAATCTCCCTTGTTGCCTTTTGGTGGTCCTTACTTGAGATAGCTCAGGTCAGATTCTGGGATGGTATGTTGACAAGAAGGTAATTTTCTATATTTTCTATGCCTTATTACTGTTGTTATTACTTCTAACTACTTGCCTTGTTTTGGATGTGCCATTTAACATTGATTCCGATTCTTTTTATGCAAATTGTTATATGGCATATGCATATGAAAGAAGCAGGGTGCCATTTGAAATTTGATTAGGCAAATTTATAATTGAAACTGGCCCATCGAATTTCTTTTCCTTCACATTGGTAGTGCAAGCACTAGATAGAAATAGTGTAGCAGAGGAGATAGGTGGCATGAACTTCTGACACCATTGTTTTTGACAAGGTTGTTAAAATTGTGAGTTAACTTGTAAGTGTAGATATCAATTTTGAGTCGATTCGGCTGCAAACTCTAATTATAGCAAACTCGGAATCAAAAGCATTCCATTCATGTTTTTTTAACAATATGTTTGATATACCTAGACTCCCCTGTTTCACATTTAGTTCATTTCTTTCTTTGTTTGTTTGATTTTGTTCATGTTAGTTATTTTCTTTATAATTGAGTTAAAATTTTGAATTATTGATGCATGTATTGTATCACATAATTATATACATTGTGCATATATTATTTTAATGAGGTAAACTTGAATGAGTCAAGTGTCGAGTTGATTTGACATAAGCAAAACGAGTTTAAATTCTCGATTTTGACAACCTTTGTTTTTTGTTCTTAAATAGCAAAGGATGGTTGATGATGTTTGCCACATCATTTTGTAATAGTTTGATTGAAACCACCCCACATCATTTTGGTGTGTGGATTCTCTCCAAACTACTACGGTTGCATGGTGCAATAGCCATAGAGACTCTTGAATTTAGTGAGAGAAAACTTCTCTCTCTAGGTCTAATTGTCTCCACAATTATTTAACCATCCAACTGTTGTTTGTAGGGGATCAATCCATTATTTTGTTTTGTTTTTTAACATCAAATGAAGTATATTTATGATTTTGCAGCCAAGATCTGACCCACCCTTACATTGTTTGAGGGAAAGCTACAAGCGGCCAAGCCTCATTTTGGTGGATATTTTTTTGAACTAACTAATCATAACAGACAAGCTCAACTCACAATACAACAATTTATTTATTTTAAGGAATTTTAATTCCACATATTCCTTAATTTATTTGGCTGAACACAAACTCCTAGGTTCTTGCATTTTGTGTCTTAATCCACCCCCATTTTTTTCCTGTACATCAGAACAAAGTCATAAACCTCCTTTTCATCAGAAAGAAATTTGGACACACTTTCTCTCTCCAAACATCTCCTTCCCCATTCAATGAGTTTTGGGCAGTCTAACTTCATATTTCCTACTGCCTCGTAACTAGAAAACCACTTCAAAAAAGGAATTAAAGCAATATCAAGAAAGCCAAATGTGTCTCCCCCAAAATAAGGCTTGTCCCCAAGAACCTCTTCCAATTTCTTCAAATTGAATATTAACTTCTCCTTTTCTTTCTCATGTTCACCCACCTTCCCGGTCCATATCTTCTTTGCAATCTCATGCACCTACATATTTAACATATCCTTGATGTCAACCAGTGGCGGATCTTGCATAAAATATTTGGGGGAGTCGGAGAGTAACAAGTATTAACTGAAATATTATAATTGAAATTTTCAAAAGTTATATAGTTTTTTTTTAGAGTATCACACAATTCATACATAGTAGACAAGTTAAAAAAAAAATTAATTTTAATTTTTACAAGTTACATAATTTTCACAATTCAATCAAATAAAATATATTTATTTTATAATTTTCATCTTTGTCAAAAAAAAATTTCTTGAAAAAATGCATCAATTTTTTTATGTTTAAATATTGTGTCACTCATAAACAAAATACACATATTAATTAAAACAATTCACAATTAAAAAATAGTATCAGACTGTATCATATATCAATAATTAACATAAAAAAGTTTGTTAAAAATTAATAGTTGAGTTGCTATTTATGGTGTTAGAGTTTGTTGCTTAGAGATTAGTTAGTTTATTATATTTTACTAATATAAATTGTAAAAGGAAGTGTAGAAAGCAAATATAAAAGAGGTAAGTAGAGAGACGAAAATTACTCAAAAACCAACCATAGAATTTAAGAATATTTTAATAATTTATCACTATTATTTTGATAATATATAATTAGTTATTATATATATATAAAAAAAAAAATTAAAAATATAGGGGGTGCCTCCTAAAAAGATCCGCCACTAATGTCAACATAATCCTTGTAATTTGGAACACACAAATAGATTTTTTATAAAAGGGTATGCAATTGTGATTGTGATCACGGCATAAAAAAATTACATCCGTGACAACAATGTAATTGTATTTGTAAACAAATAAGCCATAATTAAACACGATTATCTGTAATATCAAAAATCTCAATGTGATCACACAGAAATTAAAATGTTATAGCCAATTTAGAAGAAAAACAAAATATTTCCCCGTTAAAAATTTATGGAATGAGATAAAATATTCTCAAATTCTAAGTGTAGTTTAAATTGATTTGAAAATTTATTGTTATTCCCCACCAAAATATTAACATTTTGTGAATAAAAATAAAAAATTAATTAAAGAAATTAAGACTGACCTCGTTATCAACAAAATCAGCCCAAAATCTAGCTTGGGCTCTTTGATATGAATCAGTGGGCAGCAGTGGATTCTTATCCTTCCAGACCTCATCAATGTACTCAACAATAATGAGTGATTCACAAATGGGTTTTCCGTTATGGATAAGGACTGGGATTTTCTTGTGAATTGGGTTCATTTGTAGAAGCAAAGCACTCTTGGTGTTCACTAGATCCTCTTCCTTGTACTCATACTTCACCCCTTTCTCTGCTAGTGCAATCCTAACTCTTATCCCAAACATACTAAGATGAAAATCCAACAACACCTCATCCCCCATTGTTAATTGACTCCAATGAATCGAGAGGTTGAGTGTCATTTAATTTATAGCAATGACATTCAATTCAAGATTTCAAGTTGTATTTAATGTTGTAGACTTTTATTTTTTATTCTTATTTACACGAAACTTATGCTGGACCATTTTTATAGGCAATTTATTATGAACCGATACTTATAATTTTAAAGTTATTTGAAATTTTAATGATAATATATGACATTTTTTTGAAAGTATAAGTTAATAATTTAACAACTCTACTCGTTTTTACATATGAGAGATTGACATTATTGATGTTGATCTAACAAATTGAAATTTGAAGAATATATTTATTTAATTTTATTTTTATCTAACAAACATTCATCATTGTGTTTTGTTGTAAAATGTCATTTAATAAATTTTAAAATTAGAGTTATAGATCTTTAAAAAAAAAAAATTAAAGAATTTTTGAAAAATAAAATCTAAGTTAATTGAAAAGTACTTTTAAGAATAAAGGCACATATCTTGTACAAAAATAAATAACTAAAGGACAAGTGATTATGTAGAGTGAATGCAAAACTTTAGAGAGTTTTCAAACTTTGAAAAAAATTAAATGTGAATATAAAGTTACTTTTGTTGCATGACAATAATTATGGAGTCCTAACTATTGTCAGATGCAAAGTAGAAAATTGTATGGAAGTCAACTGACTTGTTGCATGGAGGAGTGATTTTGTTGCATGTAAGAATATTCAATTTGTCTCTCCTATAAATATCAATATTTTAAAAATTGAATCATTTAGTGGATCATCCAATTGATTCAATCAATTAAATTATAATTGTATTGTTTAATATATAAATAATAAATTATATTAAAATATCCAGAACTTATGATTAATAAATTAAAAATATATAAAATTTATAATAAATATTCAATATTTATAACAAATACATTAAAATTCATAACAAAGATGAGTCTTTATAATATAAATTTAAGTATCAAATTTTATATAAATCAACCGATCAACCACGAGTATCTTGTAGATTAAATGAAATAAAGGTGTTAGTAAAATAAAAAGTCTTTTTGTTAAACTTAAAAAAATTATTTTTATTTAAAAAACTATTATTTTTTTGCAATAATAAAAAATACGGGTGTTTTAGAAAAAAATAGGCTCAGTTTAGTGACTCGTTTGGTCTAATATAATTCAACCCAATTTCTCCAATGTTTACTAACTAGTGGTTTTTTATGCTGAACGAACCGAACATACGTCTGTTTCCTGTTTGAATTGGTCAAACCAGTATATCATGTTTTTAAAACATTAATAAATACTCGTTCATTTGTAATATAACAACAACCATCATTACAACTTATTTTAGAGCGAGAGGAAAAATTGTGAGAATAAAAATTTCTCCATTAATATTTTTCTAATGTTAGTATTCTCATACTTTCATTGTTTTGTCCTTGCATTTAGAAAGAGGTTGTGAAATTTCTTCTATTTAGTAAAAATTCTCTTTTTTTATCTAGTGGTTTTTATTTCTCTAGGGATTTTCACGTAAATGTGTGTTCACTTGTAAAATAGTATTTAGTGATTTTGCCAAGTTCCTCTTTTTCCATACATTTTTTAACTGTGGTTTTATTTTTTTGAATCTGGTGCAAAATCTTCACTTGTAAAATAGTCAACTAATTGTCTTATAATTTATATATTATAATTTAGATTAATATATGCAGCTTTTGTCAAAAACACCTCATAAAAAATAATAAGATCTAACAAAAATATCAAAGATTAAATACATAATATTTATAAAAAAATGATTATAATAATGTATCAACACAATTAAATAAAAAATGAACATAGATCATTTTTTCATTAAGATTAAAAACCAATCTATATCTAAAATTGATTGATTATAAAATACAAAAAAAAAATCATATTAGATTAAAATATGAAGTTGTGAACAATAGAATAACACGTTAATGAAAACAATAGAGTTATAAATTTTATTTTTAATTGCGATTTCAGAAATAGAAATGTGTATTTTACCATGTTATATGATAAAGAAAAATTTGGCAAGTAAAATTATAATAAGAATTTCATAGAGTAGGAGAAATTTGGCAAATAAAATTATTGACAATTGTCCAATATTTATAGAGATCATTGATAATCCCAAATTTCTTTATGCTTTGATTTATCATAATTTATTCCTTTTTTTACTCATGAATTTCTCTTGTTTCATCCATATTTTTAAAAAAATGATTTGATTTAATCAAGAAGTTAAAAATCTCAAGAGGAGCTTTAAACGTAGACTATTCAGTGTAAGTACATGTGACTTTACATACAAACTATAAAATCTATATAAAATGCAATGCGTTTGTTTACGATTCAATTTTATTTAAATTATTTATACTAATAATATTTATATTTGTAAATATGTTTGTTGCCTGCTGGAAGATTTAAAAAAAAAAAATAATTCATAGAAAATAAAAAACAATTTTATTATTGATTGTTATTAATAGCAATATTATCTATTTTAGGTTTGTGAAAAATTGAATCAATTAAATATGTATAGGAGAGTTGACCATAATAACAGTCACTAATAAGTAGAATGTTTAAAATAAGTCTTAAATGAAAAATTGAATCAATTAAATATGTATAGGAGAGTTGACCATGATAACAGTCACTAATAAGTAGAATGTTTAAAATAAGTCTTAAATAATCAGTCTTAAATAATTTTAGTATAAATTTCTACAAATTATAGTAAACAAAAAAGTCGTTTTCCACTCTCAACAAGATGCATTTAAATAAAATTATAAAAATTAAATAAGTTTTTAGTCTCTATAGTAATTTTTTAACTCCTTTAAAATTGTCATGCAAATAGTTTTGAATTATCTTTTTATAATATGATATAAAAATTCTACATTAATTTAAATTTTTTTAACTTAAGATAAATTAAATACGAGTTATATAAATATCATAAACTCAAGATAAAAGCAATAAAAACATGAATCTAAAAATTTAATTTTAAATTTATTTTTTGTGCAATTTTTTTTATACTGTTGTAAATATATTTGCAAGAAAACTATTTAAAAATATATGTCAACATTACAAATAAACTAAAACTATTTGTATAATACTATTATAGAGACTGAAAAACTTTTAATTTTTTTTACTAAACAAAAATTTAAAAAGTATATAACAAGTAAAAACTTACGTATTTATGTTGTTGAAAGCAACTTCTAGAAAGAATAAAGACTACATATATACATAACAACTTTCTGTATGATTTGGCAAAGGAAAATTGAAAGAGTGAGAAGCTTTTGTTGTATTGTTCAAACGCGGATTAATTCATTCATAGGTATATACTTGGCTTTCAAAGTTGATATGTATAGACTAGTAAACATGCATATGGGTGGACCACTTCCTCTTGACTACTTCACATACTCATTCATATATATTTATATTCAAAAGAGAATCAAACAAGTCTTCATAAGCAACAATATATAATATAACACTATTTTTGCAATATATC
This sequence comes from Cicer judaicum, assembly GCA_037974835.1. Lineage (NCBI taxonomy): Eukaryota > Viridiplantae > Streptophyta > Magnoliopsida > Fabales > Fabaceae > Cicer > Cicer judaicum. Next base: position 11,700,622 of record JBBPBS010000007.1, read on the forward strand.
AAAATCAACATGGACAATTTATCAGATGATTTATTGATTGAGATATGGTGTCGTGTTCCATTCAAAACAGCATTGACATGCAAATCCATCTCAAAACGCTTCTTAGCATTAATCTCACGACTCCAATTCATTGAAAGATTTATTTTTCACCAACTGTTACACCATACAACAGCTATAGAGGAATCCGGTACTGACCTCCAACACAAATGGTACTTCAATTTTATCTCAAACCGGAAACTCCTCATTTCCTTCTTCCCCAATCACCATTCTTCAAATCCACAAAACCAAATATCCTTGAATTTTCTCGGTCGAAAATTCGACCCGAAACTTGACCAAGTAGCAAGAAAAAAACATGTCTTATATTCTAGAATTGTTGGATTTTCCAATGGCTTGGTTCTTTGCAAGAAAACCACATGTGGTAGAGTTTACCACGTATGCAACCCCATCACAAAACATTGGATCAAACTTCCTCTTCCTCCTCCTCCTCCGCGAACCGGTCACAATAAACGTGACCGAGTCCTCGAAGGTTTTGTTTGTGAACCTTATTATAAGGTAGAACAAAACACACAAAAAATCACTTTTAACCAACATAGGTTCAGGGTAGTTCGTTTTCCTTGTTTTGAAGGAACATTGAATCAGATTCTTTGGGGTATAACAAAGTTTGACTTTGAAATGTTTGTTTTCTCATCAGAAACAGGACAATGGAACAAAAAAAACGTGTCTTGTTCAAATGGTTTTACACAATGTACCCTTTTGTTAAATGTAGTTGCACATGAAGGGTTTTTGTATTTCATGGGAAGAACTAGTGTTCTAGTTTATGACCCTTTTAACAATGATGAAAAATGTGATATAATTAATTTTCCTATTGGTGCTTCTTCAGGGGACATTCTTTTTAATGGTCATGTTGGTGTGTGTTGTGGAAAAATTCGAATGGCTTGTTTTTGTACTATTCAAATGTGTGTCAAAGTGTGGGAATTGGAAAAGAATGAAGAAGAGTATAGTTGGTGTTTGTTGCACGTGACTTGTTTTCCTCTACCACACGTGAGGGATTGTGTTGTAGATCAGTTAATAGATGGGAGAAGGGGTGAAATTGTTGATATGGGGATGCAAGTGAGAGCTTTTCATCCTTATGATGGTGATGTTGTGTTCTTCCAACGTGCTCATAGAATTTTTGTTGGAAACTTGAAGAGTAACAAGTTTGATGGTGTTGGTTATGGGATTCATGGGTTTCAATCGTTGCAAATTGTTTCGCTTGATCTTCCACTGTGGCCTACTCCAATTCCATCTGTAACATAAGGGGGTTGTGCATTTAATAAGTAGTTTTGATATCAAATTATTAAGAGTTCCACATTAGTGAGATTTAGCAGAAATAGTGAGGTAGATAAATATAAAATAAAAATGTATGTGATTGGATTACATACTTACCTTGATGTGTTTAATGGGTGATCAAGATGATCCATGGCCTAGATAAGTGACCTCCATTGCACATGAGGAGGGGTACTAATCTAAGGTCTACCCAAGTGGTAGAACCTACATCATAATTTGTGGTAGCGGGGTCAGCGTTTGCGCGACCCCTAACAATCATAGTATAATATTTTTTTGGTAGATGTTTATTCGGCCCTCCACAATTTTTTGCTGTGAAAAAATGAGATCAATGATTTATCGGAAACACCAATTGGATAGTGTTTTTTGCACATCTGTTTTTCCGGACCTAGTTTTCCATGTTATCGGTTGCTTTTCTAAATTTGGGCTATAATTCTGGTCTTGGTCCAATTTTCTGTGTCTGTGCTCAATGCTGCTGATGGAAGTGAATGATTATGATTCCATTCGTAATGAAAACTGACTCATCGACAGAGCACCTTTGAACCTGTTGTTTTATGCAACATCATAAAAGAGTTCAATTTCTGCTGCAAAATATCAGTAACATAATAAAAGAGTTTATACTTGTACCGAGATGGAGGTGGGGAGTACTTGAATTTTTTGCCCTCCGTCTCCAATCTTTCCTATATCTTTCATCTTGCACGTTTTAGAATTAAGTTAAACAATTTGAGATATTGTGTGAGAGATTATAAGGTTTGGCAAATAAATACGGACAATGAAGAGTTAAACCAATTACTATCAATATTCTTTAAAACTTACATATTAAAATAATGAATCGCTTTTAAGTGTAGAAGAAGTTGTATATAACATTAAAATAGAGTAAAAGACAAGGAATTTATCATCAAAGGGAAAATGTAGATTTTTATTTGAGAAACCAAAATCAGTTGTAGTGTAGCAGTTCTAGCGAAAAAAGTCCGTCAAGTTTCCCCAATTTTTTACTATAAGTAGAATCACAGTGATAATATATTAGAACTTGGGAAATAGAAATACACAATCCACCAACGTTTTTTCAAATATGAGAACTCGTCCAACATAGAAGAGAACCTCTTTAGTTGTTTATTTCTGCATTGAGAAACCCCGAAGGAATGTTTGTTTGAACATCATGAAAATGTAACTTCAGGAAAAATAAAAGGTTTCATTCAACATTAGTGGCAATCACGTGATACAGAAGGAAATGCAATTCATAACCTCCCATGTGAAAATGTGAATTAGAACAGGTTGGCAATCAGATAGTGATAACCTGATGCAATCTAAATTGTAGCATATACCTTGGTATAATCAAATGAGATCAACCCCCTATCAACAATTACAATAATTCAAATGAAGCCAATCCTTAATGGCTATCTGTCATCGTGTGTGGAGAAAAATGACATCTAATACATTTGGAACTTTTCCTTTGTTTTCTGAAAAACCTCTTCTGCAATAAGGGCCTCATTCCCATCAGCTCTTTTAATCTCCAGCTGTGCTTTCTGATAGAACCCGGTACCTCGCAATGCATCTGCAATAAAATCATCGAACCCAATAGCAATTGCTGCCTCAGCCTTCGCTCCATAAACCAATCTCTGTGTAAAAAGAATATTGGAATAAGTTATGCGCAAAACAGGACAATGTTGATACAAATGAGAAGCATAGGAAAAGCAGGTAATTCCAACCTTAATTCGGGAAAGGTGGATTGCACCAAAGCACATGGGGCAAGGTTCACAAGAAGCATATATTTCACAATCTGAAAGTTCTATCTGCTTCAGCTTCTTACAAGCCTGTGAATTAAAAGCGCTGCATCAATCATTTTTTGTTTACCATTGCATACAGTTTGCTACACCTAGTGCATAAAAAAATAGGCATACAGAGTAAAACATACAGCTGTTAGAGGTTTTGTTTTTTTTTTTGGAATTTAAGAGCTTATTACGTCTGGTAGCCTTTCTAAAAAGTCTAGAGTAATACTGCTGGAAATGGAATTGATATCTAACCATTAACCTGTTGCTCAAAAAGAGGCAACAATATGTTAAATTCTGGTAGCAACTATTTCTTTTTCTACAGTTAAATGCTGCAGCAGCATTGTCATCAGTCATATCTAGATATTATAATTGAGTATCAAGAGCCAAACCCCTTTTGATTTTTCTTGCATAGATGAATGAAACCCAAAATATGTCCAAACCCCTTATTTGACCAATGTCACCTTCAAATTGATCATTTTACATTCTGTTTTTGGGAGAATAAAGAATACATGCATGGTGTCGATGAAAATGATTGCTCTCAACAAGCTTAAAACTATTAGAGTTGACCAAAATTTGAGTGGCGTGCTATACCAAAGCTTTTAAGTTCTAAATCCATAGATCTCCCAAGTCAAAATATTTAAATAGGTACCCCCACAAACTGGAATTTTCTGCAGATAATTCTTTGGAAAACCTGCCCCGACGATTATGTACATAGACTGTCGATATCCTCTCCTAACATTTACATTAATTAAGTATTGCTTCGAAACAATCAATTATCAAGTGGGGCAGGGCATATCCATCTTGGGCAATGATGAATGCTATTTAAGTCAAAAAAACACAAATTCAGTACAGAATACCGATACTAACTAACAAAGAAATTGCATTTTTCCATGCTGTTTAAGAAAATTATTTGGTTAATTATAGTCTAACCTCTCTTATTGCTGTGACCTCAGCATGAGCAGTTGGATCAGTGTAATTCAGAACCATGTTGTGACAACTAGCAACTACTTCATCATTGTGAACAATAACAGCACCAAAAGGGCCTCCATCACCACAATCCACCCCTTTATATGCTTCTTCAACTGCTTTTCTTAAAAATTTGTGGTCTCTATCTTGCACAGCTAATTAAGCAATGACAACATCACAATACAACTGATCAGAGGCCTTTACAATACCAAGCAGATAAAACAAAAACTCCATATTTTAACTTCAAATGTAAACCATGAATCATAGAAAGATAGTACGCGTCTTTTAATTATAAGCCTATTGTTTGCGAATTTGGATCATAAATTTCAAGATTGTATTAAATTAAATGACATACGAATAAGACTCTGAAATAATCAACCCTAACACCAGCAAAATATCATGAAAAAAGAAGGCCTCAAATCTCAAGGTCTCAATAAATCAGCCATGGACATTTAAATTCAAAGGAAGAGTTCAACAAGAAAGCTGAACCATGGTTATCAGTATCTTACAATACATGTGAGTCACATCTCGATTCGATACAAAACTGAATCCAATCAATACGAATCTCTACCATGTATCTGTCTTGGACAAAAATCTTATTGAATCTCCATTCATTATGCTTAATCTCAATTCATTATGATGAACCACTGCTAAAACTTAGTCAAGTCAACTACTCTTTTTTTATGAACTTCGTATAACCAATCACTTTTTCTTGTCGTTTGATTTTTGACTTGAATCTTGAATTAGTTTAAGATTAGTAGACAATGATATATTAACTGATATGTTTGCTATGTCATTTGATTTTACTTAAAAAATGATGTATCTTTATCAGTAATGTATCTTATGATTCATGATAAGATCCAATTCACGTTTAAGAAAATAAGTCATCCGATTCACAATTTAAATCTTGTGCAGAAGCATTACCTTCCTGATGACCAGCAAAAGCAGTAGCTACTGAAACGGTTCCATCCTTGGTTTCTACCACTGAAATAATCAACAAGACATAATTATTAATCTGAACAAAAAAACTTGTTCAGTTAGGTGGGAATTTCAAGAAAGCAAATTAATCATAACAAACTACAAGTTTATAATCTTTAATTACTACTTCCAATACAAATCCCAAAAGATTTTTTAGGGTATAATTAAGATTCTGCAGTTTGTAAATTAAACCAATACATAACATAACATGTTGCAAAAATGTGCTGCAGGAGAATTACAATATTTTTTTATCCTAACTTATATAACCTTCGCTTTAAAATTAATGAAAAGTGAAAAGCAATGAAAAAGGTTAGCGAGAAAAAATTATAACCATACCAATCGAGAAAAAAAAATGGAATTAGAGGAAGAAAAAAAATGAATAAATTGGTTGAAATAAAAATAAAAAGAAAGTGAGAGTGATATACCGTTAACTTCCTCCATGAAAGCGTTTGAAATCAGAAAAGGTTGTTGGTTTAGAAGAACGGTGATGAACAAAAAGCAATAATGTGATGTGAACGGTGAAGAGAATTCAGTCCACCAAAAATAATAAAGTAATTAAATAATATAAAGATGGCATGTGATGTGAGTTTTTATTCAAATGCTAATAAAATAAAATAAAATAAAGGTCGTGATTAAATTAAAATAAAATAAAAGGTAGCGATGTCGTTGGCGTTAATTTATTTTGGAAAAAGGGAACAACAAGAAAAAAGAGATGAATGTGAAATGGAATGGAGGGTAAGGAGTAAACGAAGCTTCCTTATTTTTCTTTTATATTTTTTTTTTTTAGTCTTACTAAATATAATAATATGGTTATGTGCATACCATAGTTATGGTTATTAACATATAAGGTTGGGTTTTGCCAAAAATAACAAAATAATAACGTGAGAAGTGAAAACTTTAATAGTTTGATTTGATCTTATGACCCCCATTATTCATTACAATTTACACACGTCACACGTTACTCTACAGTCCAATCTTATGCGTGTTTAATAGGTAACTTGGTACGTATTCAGAATGATTATTAGTTTTTAGCAAATTAATGAATGAAAGGTGCTTAAACTTATTAGTAAATAAAATTGTACTACCAAAAGGATTACTAGTTTTTGGTAAATTATGAATGTCATTAAAATGATCAATTAAATAATATTGTAGAGGATTATATTCTCTTTTCAATTTTATTTTTAAATATATTTCACTTTTAAATTAATATAAAAATATCTTTCTTTTTTTACTTTATATCGCATAAAAGAAATTTGTTTCCCTCATTTAGAGGTCAAATACTTTTAACAAATGAAAATATATTAAATTAATAAATAAAATCAAACAAAATATATTAAATAGTAAAAAATAATATCAAATTTTAATTAATAATATCTACCTAAATGTCTTTTAGTTCTACATTTAGGCTATTGTTGAATTTGTCTAACTTTATTAACGACTTGAGATTATTCTGGTGGATGCTTATTTTGATTATTATTATCATCGTCGTTTTTAATTATTGAAAGTGTATGTAACTCAAATATTTGATAATTTATGTGTGGATTAAAACTACTATCACGTGCTTCCATATAATTTTGAGTCTCAAGATTATACATGGAATCAAAAACAGCATAAATCGACTCATGTATTGTGCAATAAATTTCAAACAAATTATAGAAAATATCGTGTTATGTCGAGTAATTGATGATTTGTATTTTTTGCACTAATAAAACATAAAAATTAAGTAAGTATTTGTGCAGATGTATATAGATGCAGTGGTGGTTGACCATAATATGGAACTTTTGTAGCAAGTTTGTATGTATGTGTAGTGGTGGTAAAAAATACGGGATACAAATTTGTCACTGAAAATTTAAAAAAAAAATATAAAATAAATATTTATGATTGATAAATATAAAAACACTCATATAATATTTTTTATTAAATAAAAATATATATTAATGATTCGTAAATAAATATGGGCACATATTTAATAATAATAAATATTAAAAAAATAAGAAAAATATATTTAACCCATTTTTCTTATTATTGTTTTGGTCAAGATGGTCAATAAATTTTGGGTTGGTCTAAGAATTCTAATAGTTGTGGGCTTGAAGAACTCAGAGAGTATTGTGGGCCTTGCGTTGGGTTATGCAAAAGCAAGAAAATTTGAAAAATATTATCTACTCACTCGAGTTTGTTAATATGTCTTCCAATACACTATTGAAAGTTATGATCTGAAAGCTAGGGTCCAGTATATATGAGACGTTGGATGAACATTAATCGCAAAATTTTGATAGAAAAGCTACTACCGTCTTCATTTATACCTCCTATTATCCGTCGTAATTTAAGTATTTTAACCATTTTAATTTTTTATAGGTATAAATTTTATCATATTTATATATATTTTGATAATTTATATTATTAATTTGAGTGTTATAAATTTATTTATAAATTTAATTTTTTTTTTATTTTGCCAATTTTTAATTATATTATTGTTGATTAATATAATTTATACCAATTTGAATGATTAAATACCATTTCTTAGTTAAAAAAACATCTAAAATTTTATCACCCCGTAACATCTCTCTCCAATTCCAAATTACCCTTGGAGTTTTGCCACTACAATTTACTCCATTTATTTCAAACTATTTTGTGGCTTAAGTTTTTTTTACAAAATTAACAAAAATATTAAATAATTTCACAAGTAGAACAATTTTACTAAATTGTCTTTACCAACTATTAATATAAATGTATAAATAATATAAAGTCTTAGAAATGAATTACATTATAATTTTTTTGGGTTCTGTGAATTACATACATAATATTATTTGGGAAGCAATTGAAAGAAAAAATTAACAGTACTTTAAAACAATTATAATGAAAGTGATAATGAAATTTTTGAATCTAAAAAACCACTATTAGTTTCCGTTAAAAAAGAACCACTATTAAAATTGAAATAGAGGGAATTCATATCATGATTTAATATTAATAGGTGATGAGATACGTCGAGAGCCTATGTTAAAGAACCATAATCCTCAGCCATCAATTATTATTAGAGGAAGATTACCAAATCGCAAGTGGCCTTTAAAAGGATTATATAATAATATATAGTTGTAAGCCTAACATAGTCCATCTTTTCCCGTACAAAAAAATAAAAATAAAAAAATTTCTCCTTTACAAAGAGATTAATAAAAAGCAAAAAGAAAACAAATAATATGATTAGTGTCTAGTGTTACGACCAATAAAATACTTTTAACAATGATTGATTTGACACATAGAAATACACAAAAATAAAAAGATTAGAGATATTGTTCCTTGTATTTTTATGAGTTAACCCCCTTGACTTTTAAGGTAATTGAGTTATGGTATTTCGAAATTCAAGAAAAATGAAAGTTTAAGAAGTATTTGAGTAGAATATAGGTATACCATAGTTGAAGATCCCTTAAGAATGAAGATCTCATAAAGTTAGACAGCTTGATGGCACTGTATTGGAGAAAGATATAAATATGAATGAGGCTACACCACTCACGGTTATGGCTAGCTGCCTCTGCATAAAGATCAACAAAATTGAATATATACTAACCATAAATACATAAACTATACGAACTAAAGCTGAAAAGAAAACGCTCAAAGCTTCCTTTGGAATTTTCTTTGCTTCTAAATCTTTCACTTTATACTTTTTGATAAATCTATACGGTACAATGTACAAGTACACGGTCCAACTTTACATGATCAAAATAAATTGATTTCACTATTATTGTAAGCAATTTTTTAATACTTCTTAAGCATTTCTAGCTAGCTAATTAAGGACAGTTAATGAAGATAGCTAAGATAAAATTCCCCCTATTCCAAATATCCTATGTCATGTCAACACAAATAATTGATGGAGGGTTGTACGCAACTTTCGTTGGACGACAACTCTACAGTATCAAGCAAATATTATTTCCTTAATGACATGCATAAATACACATTATCAATTTTATTCGAGTATTAAGTTTTTCTTTATAAAATGTTTAAATTGTTTGAGTCAAAATGAAAAAAAAGAAAAAACATACAAGGCGCCAGTGAAACATGTTTCATTAATTTGAAACCCATTAAATATAAACATATTTTCATTATGAAATTTTTCTTGATTTAATTGGTATGTACTACATTTTTACAAATTACACACATCTTATTTAGATATCCTCGTATAGATATTTGTGGAGATAATTCTGAAACTAACGTAACAAAATGTGATTATACTATGTAATATGAATGGAATAATGAGTAAAAGAATTTTACACTAATAATTAATCTTAAATTCCTTTTAAAAGAAATAAATATTAACATGTGTATGAAGAGTACATGCGAATAAATTAAATATAAAAATTTTATTTTATAATTTATGAATTTAACTTTTTAAAATTTTAAAAGCTGTTTTTTTCTAAATTTTTTATTTTATTTTTGAAATCCTTAATAAATATTACTAAAGACATATTTTATCAAGACCATTTAAAAAAAAAATCTATTTGTATCAAATAAAAAATTAATTGAAGATACATAGTATACTTACCATACATAACTCTTGTTTGAACAATAAACCTCCTTCCTTTTGAAGTGTCTTTGAGACTAAGTTATGTATAGTATTTAGATAATCGGTGGAAATTTCCACACAATTATTCACATTTTTTATTAATATTACCAAAGACCTTCTAATCTTGTGGTTGAAGTAGTTACTCTCGGGTTCCAAGAAAGAGGAAAACCAAAAAGCCCACAGAAAAAAATGGAATTAGTCATAGATATGAGAAAAGAAAAGTGATAAATACAACATTCAACAAAGTTAGGAGTAGAAGCATTAATCTAATTCCGTAGGCATTATTTATTTATATAAGAAAATTAAAGGAGGCATCTTTTGTGTGTGTGGGGGAAACAAAACAAAGTAATCACAGTAACAAAGAAAAGAAAAGCAAAGGGGTCAGTCAATTCAAGATGAGAGGAATTGTTTCATTTTCATCGAATCTTATTCATATATATATATATATTAGGGGTGGATCAAATTTAATTATCAAATTAGAATTGTTTGAAAATAAAATCAATTGGTTTTTAGTTTAAAAAAATTTAATTGAATTAGTTTTTAGTTCAAAAAATTGAACTGAACTATTTTATAAATTAATGCATCGATTTATTATTTTAAACCAAACCTAATCAATTTAACTTAATTTTTTTTGTTAGCATAGACTAAATTTTACATAATTACTTTTAAGAAAATAAATTCGGTTCAATATTTTTAAAATAAAAACCAATTTGGTTCAGTTTTCTTAAAATTCAAAACTAACTTGGTTCGATTTTCTCAAACTGAAAACCAGTTCCGTTCAATTATAATTATAAAAAATTAGTTTAATTTTCAATTTTTATAAATTAATTTAGTTCAAAAATAATTCGATTCAATATATGGAGTTTAGTTTAATATTTAATATTTTTGAACGCTCCTAATATAATATATGTATATAAATATATAATATATATTAAACCAACATAATTATTACATTTATTTGTATTTTGGACCAACAATATATATGCATGTATGATTGGGTAAAAATAGAAAAAGTAATAATAAAAAATGAATTGATATAATAGAGAGAAGTGATTCGAGTGCATTGGATTGCATGTGGCATATAACTTTATTTTGGGTATAAATATGAGCAATGAATGGTATTGGATGGGAAGTAAAAGAAGAAGAAGAAGAAGAGAGAAAGAAAATGGGAGGAGGGAAGAAATCATCTTCATTATCGTTTTGTGGGATGTTGAAGTCTTGTTTCTCAGGTGGAAAGAGAGATGATTATTACTATTATGATGATGAAAGTAAAACAAGAATATTTGCAAGTGATGAAGATAGAGCTCGTTGGGTTGCCGAGCCCGGTATTGATCGTAAAGCTTCTGCTTTCATCGCTAGATTCTATGCCTCTCGAGCCACTGATTCTCAACAACAAATTGCATCTTGATATTTATCTTCTTCTTTTCTTTTCTTTTCTACTGTTAATTATTAAATAACTTGCTTCCTCAAATGTAATGTAATCATCATGTAATCTTTCCTTTATATAACAATATATTTCTCATTTACATATTCTTCCAACTAATTTGTTGTTTAAGACAATAATAATATGGTAATTATTAATTAATCTTAATCATGCATCAAAGGTCTTGAAATCTTAATAATTCAACTGTGAATGCTAATTACATTACTTGCTTAAAAGAAGCTTGATCTTAATTATTCATGGGTTCACTTTGGAAACCATTGGCAAAGGTTGAATGGAATCATCTATAAATGTAGATTAGAATGACAAGATTCCAGCATCTTCTTCATCAACCAATATTGTTTATCCTTTGAATCTCATCATGGCTTCTTAACTACAAACCTACTTTCAATGTCGGGAATACCACACTTCTCGCTTCATATACATCATTTCACACCAAATTATATATGCTATATGTTTGCTAAACTCGTTTACTTTCACCTTTTCCGCACATGGCATGATTTTTATTCAATTTCGTCTCTCAAATAATAAGATTGTATCCTTTTCAAAATAATAAGATTGTAAATTAGATTCGTGCATTCGTTGCTATATGTTTGAACTATAATGACTTTTAATTAGTAGTGTCTGAAATTATTTCTTTATATAATATCGATGATGTATTTGAAGCTACGGGTAAATAGTGTAATATGGACATTTGATAATTTTTTTTTATAGAGAGACAAATTTAATTAATATTTTTCAATTTCAACTATGATTTTGAATTTCAATAATGTTTTGAAGACATAAGTGTAATTGATCGAATTTCGTGATCAAGCACTGTATGACCTTTCTTTTGTGTTTGATGATCTTTATTCTTTTGAAGTAAAATTTTTTTTTTAATTTTTATTTTTTTCTTTGTGAATGTTTGGTTTCACTTTTAGATGAGGTAAAATTGATTTGATATTTTGGATATATTCAAATAAAATTAATTGTCTAAAAATATTAATTCGATCTTAAAGTTAGAATTTAATGCATTTGCCTTTACAATATTTTTACCTTTAAATTTATTATTTAATTTACTTTTACACAAACAAATGTATACTAACATAAATCACTTTAAAACTGTAAAATAAAAGATACATATAAAATGAGATGAGGTGTGGTTAATAAAAGATGGAAAGGGCACAACAATCTCTATCATTCATCCAATTTCAATGGCAGAGGAACCGAATGCTTATGGGGTCCTACTCAAAACTAGTCCAAACAATGTAAGCACCACAAAAGTGACTCAACCCCTTAACTAACAAAAATGTAGAATCAAAAAGAATAAAAGTAAAAGGAAAGAACATTTATTTGGAAGGAAGAAATGCATTTGGTTATATTGGTGAGACACAAAAAGTATTTTGAGTATTATTACTGTTCACTAATTCATTACTATACTATCAAATAGAAGTTTACTATTGTAGCCCTTTTTATGAAATTGTTTGGCACATGAACAGAAAAGAAAAAAGGAATATAACTTGTTCTGCTTTATATCTCCAGTTTCATCCTTTTAAGTGAAACTAAAATGTCCTATTTTTTCTTTATGTTTTGTCTTATCCTGTTCTATTTTAACACACAACAAATAGAGAACAATATTCACATTCTATCCTGTCTAGCAATTATTTAACCTTTTTATTTATTTACTTTTATAATTCAAAAATTGCGAATTACTTTTAATTTTTTTTCCAGCAGAATGTACTCTGTTTTCTCTTCAAACTTCATTTTTTATACTATTAAATTATTTTATTACAAAAATAATGTTTCTTTGTACGTAAGTTTTTTATTCATCTAATCTCGACTATTCATTAGTTGTTTTTAAAAGAAAAAATATTACATATATCAATATTATTTAAATTTTTATATGAATTTAAAAATGCATGTGTAGTCAACTAAACATCGATAAAAAGAAATTGAGATAGGTGATTAAACTTATCGTTTATATTAATTGTGACTTGAGTTTTTGTTTTTGTTTTTTGTCAACACAGATGTAACTTGAGTTTAAATATAGAGTTTATACCTATATCCCATGTTAAGTTATCAATGTTGTTGGTAGTTTACAATAGCTTTGTAGTTATGTCTTCCCTAGTATAATTTTTCTTAACTAAAAAAGGGTTTTCTTTTTAAATGGAAATAAGAAAAGATTGTTGAGTAAAAAAAAAAAAGAAAACTCACTAAATCACAGTACTCAATAGTAGCATGCCACAATATATTATTTTATTCATTTAGAATTTTTCTTAATATGTGTAAAAAATATTTATTTTTCAATAGAGTGTAAGATTACACAAATACAGTTCAAAATAAGCTTTAAATTCCCCAACATCTGAAGTCTCATATATAAGTTTTAAAAGTAATTTTAAGTTTTTTATTTTAAATATGACTTTTATGATTATTTAAAAAAAATATATAAATTATTTTAAACTTATTTGTTATTGATTAAAAAAATAATTTTAAAAATAACTTGAATATTTTTTATTAAATATTTTAACATAATAAAAAAATCATATTTTTTATTTATAAAAAAATGCATGTTTCAAAAATAATCTTTTGAATAGTTTATTAAAGTGACTTCTCATTTTAATCATTTATTTTTTTAAAAAAAAAAGAAAATTAGTAAATAGAATGAAATTCTTGAAATTATATTTATGATAAACTATTTAAATTAATTTTTTATGTAAGGCTTTAGTTGTATCTTTTTTTTTAAATTATAACAAAAAAATTATAATATTAAATAATTATTTTTTAAAATAGTTGTAACAAACAGGCTTATTATCTCATGCGAACTAAGCCCACAATTAGAACATACATCATTAGCATGGGCTTAAACCCAAAAATTATTCAGGCCAAAATTAGAAGGCGATTGTTCATTCAACCTTCATGTTTGTTCATTTCTCTGATTTTTTTTTATTGGGTTAAAACTTTCAATAATGTAAAAATGAGTAAAATATAATATTAATCTTAATTTTCAATAGTATATTTGAAGACAGAGTAACAGAAGAACAAATGAACGACCTTCAAATTTGAAGGCTCAAACTCCATTTTCTCAACTCTACTTCTAACTTCCAAGGACTAAAAAGATAGTGTCCAAACACTTTCATGAATAGATTAAAGTAGTACTAATTTTTTTACTTGTTATTTATTAATTCCAATTAAAAATTATCATTATTTTTAAGTTTTAGTTAAATTAAAAATTAATGATATTATTAAGATAAACGTTAAGATTCAATTAAAATTTGAAATATAGTATATTGTAATTAAAATTTGTTGTGGTAATTATATTATCACATTAAAAAAACGTGATCCACTAATCCCCTTCCCTAAGAGACAAGAGACAAGAGAGACATAATGATGCCGTGTGACTGCGACCCAGATATTTACTTATTAGAGAAAAGGGGAAGCATGAAATAAATAATGTTATAGACATGTAAAGCGTGTATTATTGAGCTGTGGTTGTGATTGGGGCATTGTGTCTCTCTATATAAATGAAATCAACATTGTAAGTGGTACACTCATGCTTCTTTTCGGACCCCATTCCTTTTCTTTTACCCATTATCACAGTAAATTCATTTGAATACAAGCTATTTATTTATTCAATTAATTAAGATGATAACCAATATGGTTGTGTTCCATTAATAGATAATTAAATATCTTAAAAATGTGATGATCAAACGGTTGGTATGTACGAACAAATATCAGTAAGGAGATTAATCTCAAACTATGTGACAAAGATAGAAACATGTATTCACCAAAGATGTGATGAAAATAAGTGAATGTAGCATGATTAAATAGAGGAAGTTAAAGTTAGGCCGACCATTTGAAGACCAAACATGCAGTATGTCTAGTACATTTACATGTGATCAAAACCTCATCCACCAATCATCTCACAACTGTTTCTTAATCAAGTGCTTTTAATTTTTAGGGGGAAAGGTGTTATAAATCAATAATCATCCCACCAATAATTTTCACTATTTAGTTGTCAGTGTTTTAGTCACATGACAGATCATTGGATTGCATGTGGAAGGGAATAAACTAAGTCTAAAGAGATTAATTACATTATTGAAAATGAAAACAACAAGTGTTTGTAATAACATCAAATGGCATTTACATTATAATACTCTTAAATCATGGTATTTTCTCTCCATTAATAACTAAATTTATATAGAAAATATATATAAAAAATATTAATATATATATTAAATTATATAAAAAAAATATCTCGACGTATTTTTAATGAAGGATGCCACAATAAATCATTGTAAATTAATATTTAAAAATTATTTAAAATTTTAATAAAAATAAAATATTTATCATCTTTTGAATTGAGACAAATATTCGACTGATATCTCATTTACAACATCGTATATCTTAATGATTTTTCTCTATTAAATCTTTCATTAGTCATTTTACCTCTACTCAAAAAAATATTAAAGCTCTAGAGAATTGATGAATGCAAATAAATAAAAAAAGGTCAGTGTCATAAGATTACATTTTTATGGATTTCCAGATTCCCAAAGATAAGGCCATATTTCATCTCTCAATGTATGTTGCTTTCGATGTAACCATAATGCTAATTTATACTATTAGTAATTTTTATATATGTTTGTTGGAACCAATTGACCAGACACACTTTGCAGAGAAGGGAGATTAATTTTCAAACCAAAATTAAGCTGCATTGGGAAGTCAACAATCGAGTACTATAGCATTATTTAAATTTGATATGCCTTTGTCAACCCATGATTAGAAATTAGAATCAACGGCACCGTCACACTAGTGTTCACATTTAATAAAAAGTATTGATACTTTTAAATTATTTATGCAGGTTCATACTAGTGCAAAATTATGATGAATCTTAAGACTAAATTCCCCTAGGTGAAAGTATAGGCACTCTCTTAATGTCAAAATTGGGTGCTAGATGGAGCTGAAAATGAAGTGCCAAAGACCCCACAACACAAAGGGGTAACTAGTGTTTCCTTGTGTTGTTTTCCATCTTCCACGTTTCCACTTCCATTCTCCATATCTCATCACTATCACATGCCATGGAGTGGGTAACTAGTGTAGATTTCATTTCAATTTTCTATCAAGTAAAATTGATTTTAGAGTTGTCTGATAAATTTTAATATGTTTAGATATATTCGATTTTTTTAGAATTAATTTTAATTAAAATTTAGAGCGTTTGTAAATTAATTGTTTTATTCATTTTTGTGTGAATGTATTTAAAAAACAAATCATTTGAATAAATTGACTGCAAAGTTGATTCTACCTAAAGATGGATTGTTTATGTAAAAATGAGTAGACTGAATAATTTTAAATTAAAATTCAATTTTAAAGATAAAAACTAAAAATTCCAATTTTAAATTAGAATTAATTCTAAAACTTAAATCAATTCTACTAAAAAAACATGCAAATATACCAAAATAAATTATATACAACTAATATCAATTTTAACACCTTCATCCAAGATTCCAGCATACATAATTCATTAGAATTAGCAAGTGCGCAGAATTTACAGTTCTGCATTAGGGTCCCTCCCTTCACATTATCACAGTAAGTAACATTGTTTTCCCCAAAGAGATAAAAATTAAATAGCAAACAAGACAATTTTAGATTCGAGCTTATCTATCTATGATGTAGCCTTGCCCCTAGAAACGTGTCAATAGAAAAACAAGTGGTGTGATTGATGAAACAATAAAGGTTAAGGAAGGACAAGTAGTGCATTGAAGGTAAATTAAGAAAAAAAACAGGTTATATAAAACATTATAGCATAGGAGTACCGAGTACTTTCAAATGAAAAGGCTAAAGTTTAACTTATTAAGCAAAAAGGGTCCACTGAGTCTCCATTAATTGAATAAAATAATAGTAAAATCCAATGGAAAAGATCTTCACGTGTAAGGTGATGTAGCATGTGCTTGGGTTCAGCCCTTTAGGTTTGACGAGAGAGATAAGAGAAGTCAATAAAAAGGAGTGATGTTCCTTCCATCGTCAGTAGCCTCATCTCACGGATCTTGCCTCTCTCTTTCCCTCTCTGTCTGTGTTCCTCTTCCTTCCACTTTTAATACTCTTATTATATTATATAAAAGCCCTAGAGAGAATACATTCATTGCAAAGATAAGGTAAGCAGCATATTCAAAGAACTTTTGTTGTGTCAACAACCAATTCAGTTAAACCAAATGGCTTCTTGGAAGAAAACCATCACAACACCATTCAAAAAAGCCTGTACTTTCTTTAACCAGCAACCACCAAGGGATCTTAAGAAGTCTCAAACAGGTTTGTACTACCACAATCTTAATTTTTTTTTTACTTTTCATATAAATAGAAATAAAACACTTGTATAATAATGATTTTATCGGTTGTTCATGAGTTGTCAGCTCAATGGTTATAACTTGATCTTGTATTCTCAAGAAATATCGTTCAAACCAAACTCCTATTATAAAATAACCATTAGTGTTATTCTAATTAATTGTATTTTTATATGGGTTTATATTAATGTGTGTGTAATTCAACTTTTGCATTTCAGAGCAAGAGAGGCGTGTAATGGATCTACATGGTGAAGTGATGGCATGTGGGTATGAAGATGTTCAAGTTATGTGGTCAATTCTGGATAGGTCCAAAGCCGCATCAACAGACTGTAACATAACTTCTTCAACATGAATTTCAACCAATTCCATCCACAAACAAAAATTAGCGAATGTTTTTTATATGCTAATTAATGTTAAGGTCATATATAGTTGATGGCTGCTCATAGCTTTTGAATCTGTAATGGAAATTAAGATATTGATGTGTAGTACAAGTTTGAATGAGTGCCCCTTTTTCTTTGACCAAGAATTAAGGTGGCGGTTTTAGTTTGTAACTTGTTGGGAATCCCTGTGATTTATGAAACAAAATCATGGTGAGATTTTTATTGAAAGGTAGATTCTTTTGGCTTTCATATCTGATATAGTTCAATTTGTTTAATTTTCCCCTTTTGTAAATGTGTGGTTCTCTTTGACTTTGTGTTTTCTTTCCTAAGGAAAAGTTGGGAAAAGAAAATAAAAAAGAAAACAAAAAGTAAGATATTTTGTTACTCCTATTTTGTATGGCTGAGAATGTCGATGGGAAGATCTTTCAATAATCATGATAAATTGGGTTATGATGATGTTTGGTGTAATTGTAATCGTTTATGGTTACTTGGAATTTTAGGATATAACGAAATTGCCATTTGTTTGCAAATTGAATTGCTTGCAATCTTGAATGGCCTAATCTTAACTTGAGATTGGGATATCTGAACATTATTCTTGACTAGACTCAACTAGTGATAAATTATAGACTAATTATCCTATTAGATGTTTCCTATTATTGGAATTAAATACTAATATACACTTGTTAAGGATATAAAAAGAAATAAATAATTTTTTTTAATAAAAAACATTAATTTTTACAATTTCAAAATTTAAATTACACAATTTTCAATAACTTTTTTTTACATTTAAATTTTTAATAAATATCTTAAAATAAAATACTCTATAGACACATGTTAACATTTCCTTTAACTCTCCTTCATGACTCTACTAATTGGTTAGCTAAATAAGGGCATTTTCGGGAAATCCCATTAAGATTTGGAACCAATGTCTTTCCCAACTCCTTCCTGTTTTGCTGGTTGCTGGTGGGTGCTTTAGATTTTGTCACCATTAGACCTTAGTTGTCTTTTGTTTTTATCTTGTTTTTTTTAAAAGGTAAAAGAAAAAGCCATTTTAAATCAGTAGACGGTAGTAATTGAAATAAGAGAGAAAGCTTAAAGAAGACATAAATAGAAGAGAATCAAAGTAAGAAAATGGATATTGGGAGTTATCCTAAAAGGATCCCTTACATTAAGCTTATGATAGAGATCCATCGTGACACTAACATGCGCAATGAGGTGTGTGCCAACGAGGCAGAAAACAACACACGTCAGAATGGTTCAGTCTATCAAGTGACGCAGACTGACAGAAAAACTACCTTGATCGGTATGGTGTAAGTCAGACCATTTTAAAATATATATAAAACAATGCATTGGATTAATTCAAGTTTAAAAAAATAGGAATTATTTTGAGTAATTACTGGTGAATTAATAAGTAGTTTAGCAAAATTTATCATCCATCCGAAAAAAAATTGCCATGCATACATGTAGACTATTGACCATACAGAAAACAATGACCTAAATTAGACACGTCAAACTCACGTTATTTCTTTCTTTTGCTCATTTGCTTTTTAGATTCTTTCACGGATTTTCACATAGATTTGGTGATTTTTATAGGCGAGTGCTTAAACACAGCTACAGTAGTCGCTAATAAAAAATTAGGAATAGTAGTCTTCGTTAGACGTCATAAATGAATACACTTTTGGACTTAGTAGCTAATATGGCTTTTTTAATGAGATATGAAGATACATGTGGATTTTCATAAATAAACAAAGATAGCATTCCCTTTAATTCAATAGCATACTTCAAGGAGAGACATTCTTTCAAACTAGATTTGACTTGTAAAGAATCCATGATAATTTTGTTTGAGATTTCACGCAAGAAATTCAAATCTAAGTATGTCAGACTAACCTCTTCCGTTAGAGGGAACTCATGTTGGTGAATAAATCCATTTACAATTTATATTCCTTGGCTTGGTTCGACTAAATATTATTTGATATGGATCCCCTGCAACAAGTTCATATTTCACTGTTCAGAACTATAACCATTTTTGTATATCTTTCACCAAGACGAATTTAAGAGTTGGGATTCCTTCAATTTTGATGAAACAGTGATCCATATGCTTAAATTTGTTTGTTTTTACAGAAGAAATAAGAGAAGAAGCAGTACAAAAAGCAAATGATATTGATAACAACAATATACTGAACCAATGATTCATTACTGGTTCTATAAAACTAACTAGTATACATGTTAATAACTCAAACTAAAACATTAAACATATACGCTCTATTGAACTATCTGATAAGGTGTGGTTGACCAATGGCCAATTCACCTGAAATTTCTCTCTTCCTTTGCTTCAAGGACATCAACTTCCTCATTCGATAGAAGATCCACAATGGGTTCATATACGTCCCACTCCTTTCTTTTCCTGAGGCATTCAAACAAAACAACCAAATCATATGATGCTCTCATTTTGAACTTTACAAGTAAAGCTAGAAAATAAAATAAAATACAAGCATATAATTTGAACAGGGGTGGGTATTTTTTGAACCAAAAATTGCAATTAAGTTTGAATCAGACATAAAAATAGTATGTTGTTATATGTTTAAATTGGCTAAAAATTGCATAAGCAGGTAGCAAATGAAGTGTGGTAAATTTTTTAATGCAAACAATTAATAAAGCAGTTCATTTTTTGTCTCAAAAGTCACCAAAATAGTCCTTATCTAAACCACCAAATTTGTTTGATAAAGAACTGACTAACAGAAATTTATAGGTTCACAAATGTAAACATATATCTAAGTCTAAAGGAATTTTACTCCATTGTCTATCTCCAATTCTTTTATTCTAGTCCACCATTTTTTCAGCTGCTTTACAATTCGTAATTGACATCAACAGTTTTTTTTTTTTTGTTCTTAACTGCATAGAGCCACAAACATTCAAGTCATATTATGCCACCCGCCTTACAATGAGTGTCGTTTTTGCTCATTTCACACATTAAGAAATGACTGTAAATAAGAGGTAGAGAATAATAATTTTACCGAATTATCCTGATTGACGAATAATATGTTTCCCACTATCATAAATGCAAGTGGAATATAATATTTTGGGTATAATTTACATAGTATTAATAAGAGAATGAATCTCACATTGAAGTAATTGTTTTGCTAAAGTAACACTCATTGGAGGGAGTACTTAATATTAAAAAAACTACAATAATAGAGAAGCTTTCACAGTATGCCATATCAAGAAGAATGTTAACTACGTAAGCACTATGACTATGGCTACAAGCAGGGCAAGATGATGATATAATTTTTTTTGCTAAAGTAACACTCATTGTGAGACGGAGAAATTATTTGAAATTAAAAAACTACAATAATAGAGAAACTTTCACATTATACCATATCAAGAAAAATGTTAACTGGATAAGCACTTTGACTACGACTACAAGCAGTCCAAGATGATGATATAAATGTTCAGTAGAAAATCGTTGAATTTCAGCTAACAGCACAAAAATTTATGAAACACACTTACCGAACAACACTAGATTTGATACCAAATAACTTGACCAAGTCCACTGCTACAGCACCTCCTTTACTGTCAAAATCATAGATGAGATAGCAATTAAATATTTTATTAGCGACACATATACACTCTGAATTTATAATAAAAAATGCATTCATCACATCAGCTGAACTAAGATAGAATTAGAAGTGTATGAAAAACCTGACTGGAGTAAAGTCAGCCCCTCGACGACCCTTCTTACTTAATCTGCTTTCTCTAGCTGAAACCACGCTTTGAATTGCAATCTGAGAATGAAAATGAATGAAGACGTTGGTAAATGAACCATATATATGACACATTGACATGGTAAATTAACCGACCAACCGAATCAATGACCTCATAAAGCTGTTCTCTGATGGCAAAGGCAATAGCTGGCTGCAAAACAGTAGCATTTTTTGTGTTTAGTATTTTTCAAATTTCAAGAAGGTTTGGGTTTTTATGCATGTGGGAGAGAAAGGGGGAGGGTTGGGAGTGAATTTCATGGATGAAAACATATTCCTATATTAACACAACATATTGTTCAAAGTTTAAACAGACAAAAAGGCAATTGATAATGTAATTTTTCCAACTACCGAAATCATATTATGTTACCAAGAAAAAAAAATATAATAGAAAATAACATAAAGTGGGATTAACTTGAGATTTCACTCATCCTTTTTTCATGGCCTTTCTTGCAGTAGAGCAGGCAATTTCAAGTTTCAACACTATTCCATCATAATGGGTACTGTTACTAATACAAGGAAGTAAAACAAATTAATTTATTATATGCAATAATTAGATATACTTACTCCAACCTCAGGATCCTCAATGCCCATGTCTTTGCAGAAGGTTCTTGCAAACTCTTCAGGATCACTATCAAAGTTGTTTAAATCCTAGAATTTAACGACTTTAGACACATAAAAGCTGAACGGACAAAAAAGGTGCAGCAAATCCAAAGAGAACAGTTCTAATCTTATAACACAATGTCCATGGTCCAATCTTACCCATAAAAACTGGTCTTTTACAAGAGTATGATTTACACGGAGATCAAGCTGTAAAACAGAAAGAAAGCAGTTTTATCAATAGGCAAATATTCAATTCAATGACAGGTATATTACAGGCATCTCCCTGGAGAGATGCTTAAACTACAGTCCTACCCTCTAATTTCGAAAATTACAGTCTCATCTCATCCGCGTTAGAGAGATGAAATGTGCCACTCGTTTCTCCATTATAATGTAAACTAGTGTTGTAAATCACAAAAAATAGTAGTTTATTCAAATTCCACAATGTGGCACTAGAATAGCTGCTATTTAACAGTACTTTATACTAAAAAGCATAACAGTAGTAATCAGTTAAAATTCCAGTATGGTAAAGAGATAGATAGAGAGAAACCTTGATTGGAACAATCTTCTCTCCAGCATACATATCTTGGCCATCGTAGGATCGAAATTCAGCTAGCTGTGACTGATAGGGAGAAAGGGTAAGCAAATTAGATAATAAATAATAAAGTGAAATGCAAGGAAAATGATTAGAGGGAAGAGAAGAGAACTTGAATGGATTGAGCAATTTGAGTAACAAAAGGAGGAGGTAGCTTCAAGTCTTTAACAGTTCTTTTAGCAAAGACCACAACCTCTGAATCAGGATCTACGATGAATGATTCAGTAAAATTAGAATAGTTATTAAAAAAAGAAGAAGAGGTGTTTGTTGGGATATACCAGAAGGGTTCCAAGTGAAAGCATCCTTGTATTTGTGGCCGTCGATTTCGATGTCAAGTCGAAGAGGTACAAGGTTTTCCGAAGTTGGCCTGTGCGTTTCTCATTACTCATTCATTCAATTCATTAGAGAAAGAAAGAAAGGAAGATTGGAATGAGTTAAAGGTAACTTACATTCTGAACTTGACGGGATTTTTGTAGAAACCGGAAACAGGGGTTTTCATCTTCAAAATATTAACTATTCCAAAACCTATTCTATTCTATAACTCTTCTTCTTCTTCTTCCAACCGCCAATTCCCCCTCCTTACCACCGCGGGCGCCACTACTATACTACCGCCGTTTTTACTATTAAACCCCCTCTTTTTTGTTGTTATGGTTGGCAAAATGTTGGGTTAACCCATTTCTTTGTGGGGTGGGTTATGATTTTCTATAATCCAAGCCCATCCCAATTTGACATGATATGCATAACCCTTCAAATAGTTCATTCTTTTCTCACCCCCACCTTCACTTTCGAGTATACAATTAAATAAAAATGCAGTTTTTTATTTTTTATTTTTTACTTTAATACATTTTTGGACATGAACACATTTTTTATCAATTTAATTCTTATAACCAGTTAGTATAAAACAAGTTAATTATAATTATTATATTTACAGAACTATTTAATTTTTTTATAATTATTTTTTAAATTATGTTTATGAATGATTGTAATGAAACTAAAAGTCTAAATATTTTTATATTAATAGTATACGATAATTACTATTTTTTTTATCTAAATATTTGCTTTCGAACAAAAATATAACTTCTAAAAAATATAAAAATAAAAAATAAAAGTACTCTTTTATATTAATAAATAATCATTTTTATGTATTAGTAAATGATATAAATTTAATGTCCTGATTAAATATATATATATAGTGATATAAATCTTTTTCTATTAATAAGTTATTATATTTAATAATTCATTATAAATAATTTTTTTATTAATCTAATGATTAATTATTAACATAATATATTAATATATTAATGTTCAAAATACAAAATTTCATATAAATTTAAAATTTGTAGTTATTTAACTTAACTATATATTTGTGTTTTTTTTAAGTTTTTTTTACGTTCATTTATAATTAATTAATTTAATAAAATCTTTAACAATTTTATAATTTTAAATAAATTTTTTTATTTAACAATGAAATTAATAAAATTTATTATTTATAATATATTATTAAATAGAGTTATTACTTAAGTCAACCGATCTCCATCTTTTATATATATATATATATATATGTTTTTTTTTTAAATGCATGCTAAATATTAGGATATGCGGCGCATCTCTCGCACCTCAAGAGGTGAGATGGTTCTCCTCATTTTTATTTTATTTAACAATTTATATTACTAATGTGTTATATTTTATTTTAAGAATTAAACTCATAAAAAATAAGTAATATCAGTTATTTAATAATAAATTAATTATTGATATTATATGTATATAT
Source organism: Cicer judaicum (assembly GCA_037974835.1). NCBI lineage: Eukaryota > Viridiplantae > Streptophyta > Magnoliopsida > Fabales > Fabaceae > Cicer > Cicer judaicum. The sequence continues at coordinate 11,725,072 of JBBPBS010000007.1, forward strand.
AACTAATTATTGGTAACAATTTCTACTCATTTTAGTAGAGACAAATATCATTTTAAATTATTTTTGCTAGATCGACCTACCATTTTGTCTAATTGTCCACTATTTTTCTGTGTTTTTATTTTTATAGGTAAATATTAATAATTAATTAAATTAAGTTAATTTCTAAAATAAATTTGAGATCTCTTATTCAAAAATTCTTTAATGTTTTTTAACTCACAAAACGAGATATTTTTGCAAAACAAAGTTTATTTTCAATTCATTTTCTTAATTTCTAATTTTATTAGAGGAATAAGAATCAACATCAATAACTTTAGAAGAGTTTAAAAGTTTTATTCAAATCAATTAATTTGATTTAGATTCGTTTTTTTTTTCCTTATTAGAGTCTCAACCAATCAAACTCAATTTATTAGTTTGAATTTTAAAAAGTTAATAAAAGTGTTAATATGTAATTATTAATATATGGTGAAAAAGGTTAATTGAAGTTATGAAATTTTATACCATTATTTAAGAAATACAATTACCTGAGTGAAGAAAAAGGAAGAAAAAAAATGTAATTAAATAATTTGAATAATAGGAAAAATTATGAGAAATGAAAGTAAAACCACTGTTCTTGACACGAGGGGTTTGGTGTCCATAGCCATTATGTTGTACTGTATCCAGCAAAAGTGACACACATCAAAGTAGAGACAGCAAAAAAAGGGCACACCTAGGGAAATTAATTAGGAAAATTGTAGCTGCTTTTCTTTATTCTTTTTTTTTTTTATATGAAAAATATTGTAGCTACTTTTCAATCTTTCACTACATTTTGAGTATTTAGTATTTCAACTTGTAGGTAAGATCCATGAAAATGAGACAAGCTGCATTATACCAAATTGCTAAGAAAAAAATTGAGCTAGTTGTATCATAGGCTTGAAATAATGTGTAGTGCATTCCATCATAAAAAAAGAGACAACAAAAAAATAATATAGATAAACATTGTATTTGTACGTAAGATTGATCAAAGGGAGATGCAATTCAACATACCAAATTAATGACTACAAATTGAGCTAGTTACAAAACAAGCTGGAAACTTAATTAAACAGAGAGAATAATTAATTAACACTATAGCTAGCTAGCTATTCACTAAATTGAAAACTAGGTGAGAAGCTATACATTTAAATTTTTGTGGTGTATATAGCAATCATATATGATAAATGATAATCATTGAAGCCAGATTTTCATGAGGAATAATTTCACCCACCCCACTAATTAACAATTAGAACAAAAATTTATGAACAGTGAAAATTGAGGAGAAACATGTGCTTGATTAGTAAATTAACTAGCAGCTGTTAGCTCTTGTGATCTTCAGCCTCTTCACACTGGACAAGAACATCCTGCATTAATTTCATAAACTCTTCAAATAATGAAAATTTATTTCTCAATGTTGCTGAATGACATGCACAAATCAAGAAATGATCCAAAAAAAGTTTAAAAATTTAATTAGAGGCATATATTATAATGTGACTTACTCCCAAGGCACATCTCCAACCATCATCCAGTCCCCTTCTTGATCCTCATAAGTTAACACATGAAAATTCCGAGGATTAAGCGGTTGAGAGTTAGGACCTAAAAGAAAATAAAAAAAAAATAATATGTAATTGTTAATATATGGTGGTAATTAAGGTCCAAAAGAAGGAAATGTTAGTTATGAAGGTTAATTTGAATATGCTTACAGAGAATAATGGTCCTAAACATATGACAAAGAGCTTTTACAAGTCCATCATAGCTATGATGTGCCAACAAATTTAATTTTCTACCAATTGGAATGCCTTCCATGTAAACTTTGACAAATAAAGAAGGTTTTTGACTCTGAAAATTGCTTTGTTTCTCAACCAATGTGGTCCTCAATGTGGATTTAATTGGTGGCCAGTCAAATGCTTCCTCCCTAAAAATAAAACATAAATGTTAATATTATTACAATTATGATATAATACACAAATAAGTATGAAGATGTTATACTTTGGTGTTGTTGAAATGAATGGTAATTGAGATTGATGAGAAGAAGAAGAAGGAGGAGGAGATATGCTAAGACCAAGTCTAAGGTCAGTGCTCAAATGATCAGTTCTGTTTCTACACAATGATGAAGGATAGTTGTTACTATCAATTGAAGAAGAAGATGAAGATGAGTGGGTTTGATAAGCATCAATTTGTTCTACTGTTCCCATATCTCTCAATCAATGCTCTAAACAAAAGCCGTCACCTTAGGCTCCTTAGTCTTATATATATATATATATATATATATATATATATATATATATATTAAATTTATTAGAAGGTGCTTTAATATTAATATTAAGAGAGAGAGAGAAAGAAAAGCAAAAGCAAAGCCAAGTGAGAGAGAGAGAGAGAGAGAGAGAGAGTCCCTCATTGGTTTTGATTTGCCATGAGGGTGGGCGACATGTCCACAAGGCCTAAGTTACACGGTTTTCAATTAATTACTAATTTTTAACTTTTGGTTGGTTGGTTGGAACTTATAAATCTTTATTATTTTAATCAACACTTAATGATCTACCACCCCTTTTTATTTCCTTCTTATTTTAATTTTAGAACCTTAAATCAACTCAACTCTGCCTTCTATACTTCTATGCCTGATGTCTTCACATGATTATTGGGAGGACATCATGTCTTTAAATATATATATGGCTCACTAGCTTGCATATAGTTTTAAATTGTTATGTACTAATTTATGTGGCTCACCATAGTCATGCACACCATGTATATATAATAAAATAAAATAAACCTCTTTTTTCAATACTATTATAATAATCCATTGTAGAATTTAGTGGTTCATTTTCCATGTCTACTTGGGAAGTCTCTAAGATGTTATTAGACTACAAAACATTGTTTCTTTGTTGTGTAGAAATTATTTAAATGATATACCAAGCAATGAAATCATGGAGAGTGAAAAGTTCATTTAAACTATATAGTATAATTTTGTGATGTGTAGAAAACAAAACAGGTTTGCTAGACATGACAATAATATTGTCCACTATAATATGTTACAAAAGAACATTTTATAAATAGAAAAAGTTTAAGTATGTAATTAAATTTGCTTGTTGGTCCATTTTAGGTATATCCTTATTTGTTAATGGAAAAAGTAGGATGAATGAATAGGTTGAGCCAAAATGAAGAAAAGTTAAATGCGCCAGAGCAGAGGTGTTGGAAGAGAATGATGGAGACTATGTGTTATGGGTCATTGAATTGAGTCTTGGATTGAGTACCCACCCCAACTCCTCAAACCAATTTAAATAGAAAATAATTAAATTGACAGCTTCATTCATACTATCACCAAACCTATTTTGGAAACTTGGAGTTACTATGATGTTCAGCCTTTTCTAGTAAACTTGGATGCATTTATTCCAGCTAAACATTAATTCATAGATGTACTTCAATATTTATTCATTGTACACCACTTCATGAGTTTCTTATTTTCTCTTCTGTTAACCAAAATTATACTTTTCACAATTTTTCCTCTCTTTCATACTATCATAAACTTGATTATGCATTTCAAGTTTCACTTAGCTCTTTTAGTTTTTCATTGTTTGTGAAGTAGTGTAATTTTTCAAATAAAAAAGAATTCACAATTTGTAGTTTGTATATAGTTGTCAAATTATTCTTAAATTTTATAAATATTGTACATATTCAAACTTGCAAACTACTTATAAACTAACACTCTATCCTAAAATATAATTAAAAAAATAGATCTAAGAAACAACCACTCTATCCTAAATTTAAAAAAAAAATGTTTCATAGACATTCGATAGCCTTGTGTACTTAAAAAAACAATACAAATAAAATAAATTTAATTGATAGCAATGAATGCCAACAAGTAAGCTATAAGTATGTTGTAGGAGCACGAAATAAATTTATTATTCAATAGATCAAACGTGTGGGGTGGGGCTCTATTCTAAGGATCAAATATGGAATCAAGATAAAAAAATAAATATAGAGACAAAGAAACACGATTTAAAGTCACAGTCCTCTTTAAAATTTGCAGAGTAGACAATTTTCCTTCTCTATGTTGTTATATGTTTCTACCTTTAATTATCATCATGTCTATATTGTAAAATTATGTAGTTGGACACTTTAACCTTTTCTTTCTTTCCTTTTTAAGAGACATATTAACAAAAGAAATTGGACCATGTACTACTATATAGTAGATGATCAAATCTTAATTTCGTTTCATTAAAAAAAAATATTATATAATTTATATTTAGACTGAGACTACTTATGTACGTCAATCAAACAAACCACGGTCCATGGAGCCATTCAATATCCATCATTAAAGATTTTAGTTAATCCGACAAATTAAGCCCATGTGGTTGTCTTAAGGTATGAGTCCTCCAACTTATAGGGGACCAATATATAGGCACATAATTAAGTTTACTATGCTAATTAAGATCTTTTGGATACATGTATAAGTTTAAGCATGTGGCCGTATAAATTTAATTATGTGGTGATAAGTTCGATTATTAATCGTTGTGTATGAAATTATTTATCTAAAGAGGTTAGTCTTTTCAATAATTCTAAACCTCGAAGGAATATTATCTAATTTTAAGCTGACGATATATTTTATATATAAAAAAATATATACAAAAATATGAAATTATTATTATTATTATTATAGTATAACAAAATGTGAAATGATTAACTAACAAAGGGTCGTGCAACTTATTAAGAAAACAAAAAATGAATTTTTAGTTGAAAATTTTGAATTTCAAGATATTAAATGAACAATTTTCAAGATTTTATTTCAATGTTTAGGTTCTTAAAATGTGTTTTAAAGACACTTATTATTTATTTTAATAAAATTAGGTTAAGGCGTGAAGATGATGAAGTTGAAAACAAAAGTGACATTTATTTACACACAAAAAGTATATATGATCAGCTGGCAAACATATGATATGATGAGAAAAAAAGGAAAATAAACTCAAGTGGAAGTAAAGGGGAACCCCAAATTAATGTACCTATAGTTTGAAGCTTGCAAAAGTGAGAAATAGTTTACCATCTTATTTGGGCAAGTTTGGGTATATATGATTCTCTTTACCACACTTTTCTCAATTCAACTAAACAACTCTTTATCTCTAAAGTGAGGACATGATTCCAACTTTAAGAAACACGCAATCAACTACTAAGCCTCTCTTTCTCTTTATTAATTACTAATATAAATTATAAGTTATAAATAAACAAACATTCATATATTTGCATGTGTCCATGGCATATGTGCTTGCACTAAAATTCTGATTCTCATATTCTATCATAACTGCCAACCTTAAATTTATACAATCCACGATCAACCGTCCTACTTTACTTAAAATATAACTACATATTTATTTTATTTAGAGTTTATTTAATTTGGTGTAATTAAATAAGCTAACCAATTTTATTTTGGTCATGGTTTTATCAGTTCAATCATCTATTCCTTTCATTTCAAAGAAATTGTGCTTTTGTACAATCTAGGATTAACTACGGTTGATCTAATAATTAATTACTAATAAACAAATACGTTTTAATTTTGAGAGAAAAAAATATAGTTGAATTAATTACTTATAGTTGAATTGTGGTTTAAAGTGATTCAACTTAAAAATAAATATTATAAAAATCATTTATAATTAAATTTATAGACTAATCGATTTTTTAGTTCTACATATTAAATTATCATTTCTATCATGACATCATTTTTTTATAGACAAATATTTATAAGTAAATGATAATAAATATCTTTAAAACACTTGTGAAAAAAAAAATTAAAAATATATTCAAATGTACATTTTCATGTCTTTAAAACATTAAAAATTATTATTTTTAAAACAAAACTTACATTTTTTATTCATATTTATATTACGTTAATACTTGAAACTTGAACTCTAAATATCATTTTCAAACTCATTCAAAAGATTTGAATTATCCTATAATTGTTCTAAGAACATTGATTTGATTTCATGTGTATATTGATTTGAAATATGGTATTGGCAGCATGGGCCAATAGCAACTAGTGATTATATTCTGACAAACCCATATGCTGGCATGCAGATGAAATTTCTAGCTACCTATAGCTAAGGCCTATATAGGGAATGTAATGTAACGTAATACACAGATTGAACTTTCTTCTTTTCATTTTTAAAACTTTTTTCCTTTTAGTGCTTTTCATTATATATATGTGAAGATGGCACTATGATGATGTGAATTAATTTGTGTACGTACACTGCCAAACTTTATTTGTGCTTCCAATTATGTTATATTGTAATTACATGAATATGGAATACTATGTACTAATAGTATAATTGCATATGAAATGTAACAGCCATAAGAGGGTGAGAGTTAGAAGCTACAGGAAACAGAATTATTCCTCAAGAAAAGGGGAGTGAGAGAGAGATATTTAAGATTCGGTTTGTTAAAAACAAGGGTAAAAGAAAAGTTTGTTCCCCCAATGTTGCTTTTGTTGGACATATACCTCTTTTCTTTTATGGTTTATATATTTATATTTACTTCATCATTTATTTGTCACATTGCACTTTGTGTGTAGCTTAAGCATATATACCACCTCCATATATATATATAAATTTCTTGCAAATGTTCCTTCACTTTTTGTAAAATAGTAATCGTATTAATTATTTTTAATCAAATTATTCGTAATTACTTTATTTTTTTAATGAAATAATCTAATGACAAAAATCACACACTTAATACATATAAGTAAATTATAATTTGTTTTTGAAATAGAATGGTAGATTTTATTTGTATTATTTTCTTTGAAAAAGTCACATACAAGAAGACACTACAAGGGCATAAGAAGTGGGCCTCGTGCATTGAGCACCAATTGTTTCACCTTTGTGTTGGCCCTTAAGATCAACTACTTAACATATAATTAAAATGTTCCCCTAAGTGACCTACAATGTCTTATTTCCACACCTAATTGGTTTCCACCTTTAGAATTTTATGAAACCCAATAAAGGTCACTTGTTGAAATCTTTCTCTTCCTTTGTGCAGTTTAATTTACACATCTTATTGGAAGTGATTATTAGTTTCAACAAATACAAACATTCCTTCATTCGGCTCCAATATTAAGCCTATGTTGCTTCCTAAATTCAATTCTACGTACGTGTCTTGTGGCAATTAAGCATTTGACGACACCCATGTTAGTTTGTCTCTGCCCAATTTCTTTCAATGAATTTTCGGATATTGATTTTCGTGCATGGAGTATTTTTACGGAGATTAGCTAATTCGTGTCAACATTTTACTATTTCGTCGACAAAGATTTCAACCAACTCATTTGGACTGCACTCCTCTTATTATATCTTATTTATTCTATATAAGACTCTTTTTTCAATGCAAACACATTAATTATGTCAACAATATGAATATATTACATTCCCTTTTAAAAATAATTTCTTCAAGTATTATGAGAGAAGTTAATAGTCTTTTAATTTTGTTTCTTCAAAAAAAAAATCTCTTAATTCTTTCCATTTGATAAGAAGTATTTTTGTAAAAAAAAAATGCACCTTGTAATTTTTTGGTTTGCAAATGGAAAAAACCAAGAAAAAAAATAAGAAATCTAAAAAGAAAATAAAAGGTGGAAACACTAATACCTATCAAAAGAACTTCTAAGAATTCACCATCAATCAACAAAGATGTTTATTCTCATATACTTCTGAATTAGTTAAACCAAAGAAAATTTGGAAATTTTTAAAAGATTTGAAATTGAAAAAAGAAGTTTTCTAATTTGAAAAGCGTATAGCTCTTCCGTTCATTCTAGACAATGTTATTTTATCCAGCAGAAATGTTTCAACAAATTATACATCTTTACTTTGATTATATCAACCAAACATCTCATTTATCTCCTTTTTCTTTTTTTCTAATTTTATTTCGTATAATTAAAGATAATTTTATTTAACTAATTATTTTGTTGAGTATAGTAACCAAAAGCAAATAAATTGATTTTAAAAAATAAAATAAAATTGCGGAAAGAAAAATCATTATTATTGATAGCATTGGCAAAAGATAGGCTAAAATATGACAGATTTGATCCATAGATTGAATACCTCCCAAAAAATGGATTATAACAATTGAACTCAAAGAAATACATGAGTATTATATATTATGTGTAAAGAGATAGACATTTGGAGTACAATGATGTTTAGAAGTTCCATAGATTGGAACCCAAATCTACTTGCAACAAATAAATTCAATCAAAACTGAATAAGCATATCCAAAAAGAGGTTTATGTTTACATGAATGAATACAATGACTTATTATTTTTTTCTTTCTTTCTTTCTTTAGGTCCAGTCGCCGTATTTGCAATGCAATAGCAGAAGTATTGAAAGAATGATACTTTTAGTTGAAAACCAAATTATGGCAGGTTTTGTCACAAGGGTAAGGACACCCAATAGCTTGGACACCAACTCTATCAAAAAACCAGTTCCCAACAGAGTGTGCTATCCCCTGCTTGTATTTTATATAAGACACACACCCATTACTATTAGAAGGGTCTTGTATATAATATAATAAAAACTGGATAAAAGAAAATGCTATAAGCAAGCTGAAAAACATATAGACAAAAGTTGTGCAATGTAACATTGTCCCTTAAAGCTAAAATGTACATTTCCTTGTTGATTTTTCTTTTAAAGTGCATGTTATGTTTATAGTTGAAAAATTGTATTATACTACATATGTTTGGACTCAATATCAATAGGTTTGCAACAGGAATCCATAATGAGTTAGAATAGAATACAATAGACTTACTTTATTTCCAATATGAGGAGAATCACGAGCGAACCAGGTATCCTGTCTTTCAGATTGGCAGTGAGCGAAACAGGAATTAATGAATAACCCATTTTGGCGAGACCTTGAGAAGCCTCTTGTAACTCTAAGCATCTGATTTCGAAAACCTATTTCATTTTTATTCAAGGTTCATGATGACATTGCCGCTAATCAGTAAGTAGTGACCATACTAACTGACATCATTAACATGCTACTCAAACCACATATAGATTACAAAAAGAGTATAAATAAACTAGAAACAACCACTCTTTGAAACTTCTGATTGAAATTACCTTGCAGATATTGTATCTGTGGTGCACTGCAACGTGCAAAATTTTTTCTGCATTCATACCAATTCCAGTGCCAGTCAGCAGATGGTGGAGCTAGACTGGCTTGAATCTGCAAACAAAATGGAAGCAATCACAGATAATTAAGGAACTGGGTGATGAGAGCTTTCTCCCAAATAAACATGATCTTTTACATAGGATAAATAAATTGAATAATGTGAAAGAGTGAAAGGCATAAGTTGAAGATTAATGTTTTAAAGGGAAAATATAAAAAAAAATCTTTCAATGCTGACCTAATGGAAATTTTGAATTGTCTGCTAAAGACAAAGACCATACGGTAAGTCGGTAACTATTCTTGGAACATAAAAAACAATAAAGTTATGCTTGTATGCATTCAAGATCAAACATAATATCTTGAATATTATTTCCAAATTTGGAGGATGATAGCCTTCATACTATGTTTGGATGTTTGTTTAGTTATCTGGAATTGTGAACTGGTTTAAATGGTTGTGTATTTGTTAATGCGATTTGGACGTGCTATCTTATTTTATGAGAGTCTTATTTCATTCACATGGAAGACAACATGGGAATATCCTTACTATATTTTTTGGACTACTATTGATGTCATTCATTATCAATATTGCTACTGTGCAGTTCAGAGTGCCTCAAGTCATTGCGTTTTAATTGCTATAACTTTTTAGTGTCAATTCAAAAACCGGTGCATCAGAGTTTAACAGTTGATTCTGTACTTGAGGCTGCGGTATACATATACGACGGCTTTCTGTGATGGAGTACATGAAGTAATTTCATTTATGTTGGTTTGGATGTCATGATTATCATTGTACCAAACTCTGAACTGTGTCAATTCTATTTTGTTAAATTTCAGCACTTATTGTGATTAATTTTATCTTAACCGATTATGATAAATTAACTTTTGCTCACAAAAAACTTCTTAATGGAATGCACAGTTATCAGATTGCATTCTATCATTAAGTACTGTATATGCAAACTCATACAAAACAACACAAACTACAGATTGGCCATATCAATGGCGAGCTATTAATTAACAGAAAACGTGATCATCTACAAATAAAAATACAAATAGAATAATTTTCAACCACACATTTACAATTTGATTAATTATTATTTTCCCGTTCATCAGATGAACTAGTTGTTTTTAAAAAGATTATTATCGACTCTGACTTCATATTGAACCAACAGTAAGGTAAATGGTAGAAGGAATTTACCTGCCAGGTATCATAAGCTGCATTGAGAAGAAATAGTGGGGTCCTAACACTGGCAATTAAATGCTGAGGGAAAAAGCACTGAGAATGGAACATCAAAAAAAAAGAAAGGGAAATGAGATGCCTCGATATTTAAAAGATTTAACAATATTAGATTTCCACATACTATAATTTTAGTATACTATAGTACTAGTCGTGTAATTTTACAATCTTGAATGAAAGGAATAGTTGTTACCAAAATTGGATTGAGGTGACTGGTACAACTCCTTGGAAGGCTCTTATGCACTCCCTGAAGTGGAAAACAAACGTCTAGTAATTATTTACTATATCTATTATGATATGGAAATGGTAGCAACAAGAAAATTTCAAACGAGAAATACCTGCAATGTGACTACACTTCCAAACAAATTCCTTAAACTGCGACGGCCAGATACATCAACACTGCAATTCCAAACAATTATTTTTGTCATCAAATCCAAACCGAGATATAGATCAGATCCAGTGAAAAATAGATTATTAGAATTGAAAGGTCATTGGCTAATGTTTACGAGTCAAGGAATAATCCAGCATCACTAAAGCACTTTACTCTAGTTGTTCTGGGAAACAATTCCCGAAATTCATCGCAATGTAGTATAGATGCTAAACCTCCTGCAGAACATCCAGATAGAAGAGCCTAAAAAAGAAAAATGATATCAAACAGATTTCAGACACTAAATTATTTTTCTTTGAAATTTTCTGAGGTAAACCTCTTTGGCATAGCGCATCCCTTTTGACATTAAATCCTCCATAGCAACTTGCCAGATACGTTGCCCTCTGAAATATAACCTTGCTGCCTGTGGAGAAAAGATAAACTCAAAGCATTAATTAAATAGCATGTCATTTAACATCAACACGGTCCAAAAATGCTACCTAAAACCTTAAGATGACAACTTAAATGAGATAACATAGGAAAACAGATTAAAATTCTGAAACAGAAAGAATAGAATACCATGAGGAATAACTACTTATAGGAAAAACCAAGTCACACATTGAAAATAGATAAGGTCTCAAAAGAGTTTATAAAGAGAAGCACTCCTCGTCTTATAAGCTGGCTTTGTAATATGAGTTAGGACCAATATAAAAACCTAAATATGGTATCAAAGTCTATCGATTTGGGCCACCTTATAAAGAGAGACACTTCACATCTTATAAGTCGATTTTTTAAGGATAAGTTATGACTTATGACCAATATAAAATCTTAATACTAACACTAGTGTTGGAGGAAAATAACATTGGAAGAGTTTGCATCCCATCTTTACCTCATTTTGACTGTCCCCACTAAATGATGCACCATCACAATAGCGAACTTTAACTCTATTCCAATTGTAAAAATCTGCAGACGTAATCATCCAAATGAAAGGTGTTAATTTCTATATCAAAAATGAAAAGCAAGTAAGAGACACAGGTGTACACACATGTCTTATGTATTTAATTGGGAAAACATTAGTCTGTGATTTATGACCTGGATTTTCCTCAGCTTTGTTGCTCAATATCCCAATAAATGGTATTTGTTTTTCCATAAATACTGATGAACCGTGACGAGTTTTCTTACTGTAAATGCAATTTCTGATAGTTCCACACCAGCCTCCTCCCTATCCCCAAAAGTATTAGAGATGTCAAAGTTAGTTACAAATTAGTAACACAAGTTAGCTGTTCTCCTTGGCTACTGGCTATATAAGTCTCATTGTATTTGTACCCTTGATATAATCAGCCTTCTAATTAATATAATTTCCATTTTACTTTCTACGTTTTTCTCCTATTCATGGCTTCCATATAGAATAGTAACACAGTATCAAAAGAAAATAATTCAACTATTTCTTTCTCAAGAAAAAATGATTCCTTTACACTAGTAACTTATAATTACCCTATGTCTAATGTCCTGTCTTAGATGAACTTAGTTCAAAGTTCAAGCATATCGCGATTGATCACATACCTCAAGATGTACCAGCCAACTGTTTGATCCTGATCCATATCCACGGTGGAAGTGATAACCCGGTAAAGATCCATCAAGACACACTGCACAAAATAATAAAAATCACATTGAGCAATTATCTGATAACTTTTATGTCTTTACAGCTGTGAACAACATATTAATGACTCTAAATAGTGAAAGGGCCCATATCACAAACAAAGTCATCTATGTATGTAGTAATCTAGAAAAGCTTGATCACATGGCATATCATCATATCTCCAGATCTCAACTAAAGGCAGGAAAAGTGACTAATAGAACAGGGAGGATTTAATCAGTATCCACAAAACAGATGATTTTAAGTGGGACAAACTATATGCCTTGAAACAAGAAACCCTATGCATACAACAACTATTGATGTGTATGTTTGGCTTCACTTTTGAATGAGACAAAACTGATTGCAGAAGTTTAAACTTGATTTTGATATATTTGGATATTCTCGAGGAGAATTAATTTTAGCTCTATAATTGATTCTAAGAGATAGAATTTGGAGCTTTTGTCTCTCCATTCGATTTTTTGGTTCAACCCACTGTTAGACAAATGTATCCAAACATAATGACTTTACATTCAACTAACATTTAGACAAAATCAATTTCACAAACTCAATTCATTCAAAATCAATTTTCATAGCATAACCAAACACACACTTAAAGAAATAAAAAGCACACTGTGGAGCAAAATATAGTAGTATCTATGAGTGAATGCAAAGAGAGATGAACAATGAATGCATAGAGGAACATGAAAAGAAAGAGTACCAGCTCCTTTAGCAGCAGCCCCATTTATAAGAGTAAGACCAACCATCAAAGGTCTATTGTAGAAACCTCTTCCCCCAACAAATTGCATGTCTGTCACATTACCATTCTCTAAACCTTCTACCCCTATCACAATCACCAACCCTATAAAACCCAAAACCCATAGCACCTTCATGCTTCCAAAACTCTTACTTGTTTGGCACATTGCCATATGCAATTTGGTTGAAAAAGAAAACAACAAAAGTTAAAAGAAGACAATTGGCAGCTCAAAAAGTGAGAAGAAAAGAAAGAGTTCAAAAAGAGAAGTGTGATGTAGGAGAAAGAAAAAAAGTTTAGTTTTGGAAAAGGTGAATGAGAAGTGAAAAAATGGTCATACTCCAATAAATAACAACACAAGGTTTTGGAGTGGTGATTGAATGCAGTATGTAAAGGAGAGTTACTTTCATAAATGATAAAGAGGTTATTGTGTGACAAAAGATCAAACAATAAGTATGCAATAGAAGAATGCAGTGAAGTATTCCGTATATGGTTTGGCAAAATGCACCACCGACATAAATGTGAGAGCTGTACCTCACTCTCTCACTCTCACTCCCATCAGTGTTGAGAGTGATGGGCCCTATGCAGTGCAGCTGTTTTGTGTTGTGCTGTGCAAAATCTAATTTACTAAACAAAAAATGTGACCCACCAACTTGTCTTCTTCCTTATCATCCATCTCGGTGGCTATATTTATTATTTCATGTATTTTTTTATGCTAAGATCTCAGAAAAACACACTACCTAGGTCTTCCACCCCACCACATCATGAGAATGGAATCTTAACATTAATACTTTCTCCCTCTCCTTCCTTTAAGGTTATTATAGCTTTATGCACACTTTTTCTTTTTCTTATTCAATGGAATTATTTCTTTCGTTAAATAATTTGTAAATTATTTCGACCGCCAATTATTAAACAAGCTACACAAAATATGAGTATTAGTGATTAGAGATGTAAAAATCTATTGCAAATTTGTTAATATACAAGTTAGTTAGAAGTTAGTTAATTTTATTGACCAAGTTTAATCATAACTTTTATGTAATCAATAATTAAATCGATATGTCGGGAGTTTAAAAACTCTCTTTAATCAATCTTACTGTGAATTTAAAAAATAAAAATATTGTCACGTAAAAATAATTAAAAATTAAATTATTTTAAAATGATTTAAATATTATAAAATTATAATTTATTTAATTATAATAATTGTAATGGAGGTTAAAATGTTAGTTATAGAAGTTATTATCCTACTGGTGATCAATCAAAGTGACTATAGTGTTAAAACGAGCTGGTCAATATATGGTGGTAAGTTGTTCGAGTCTAAAACCTACTAATTTCAAAATAAAATAAAAATTATGTAATTGAATGCCATAAATTATACGGTATATTTACGTTCTTCTTATTTTGAAAATGAATTTAAAATCAAAAGTCTAATATTCAAAATCACTGCAAACTGCCATTAAATTTTGTTTTTTTTTTCAATATCTTACTCATAACTGAGTAAAAAAAAGTCTATTCCATCTGATGTCACCCAAATAAAAATCATTCAAATATTGTAAAAATAAAAAGCATTCAAATGGGTTTAGGAAAAATCTAGTTGGTTTTTCTATTAAAAATCTCAAGATACAATTAAACACCTAAATGGGTTTAGGAAAAACAAATGAAAGAAAATAAAATTATATTTTGTACTTTATCTTTTTTATAATAATCAACCTTATAATGTTTTTTCTTGAGAGCCTTAATTATATATGATATTTGCCTCTATGACTCTAGTGGATCCACCTAGGCCCCGACCCCGAGTCACCAAGATTATTGTGGTCACGATTTTATTTAACCCATCGAACCATAATAGTTAATCACACGTATTCATCCTCTTTTGTCCATATAACAATTATCTTTCTCCTCTTCATACTAACATTAAAATGGGCTATATTTGAAGCTAACATTAAAATGATACTTACTCTAATGAGAAATTTCATTTATTCCTTGATATTATTTTAAATGACACTAATATGTCATATAATTTTAAGAAAATACTCACCTTCTTTATACTGATAAAAAAAATATATATAATTTTATTTTGTACTCTTTTAACTTTATTTATCATTTATTAAAAAGACACTAAAATATATTTTATATTATTAAAAACGTAACAATATCTTTTAAAATTGTGAATATCAAATATATAATCGTACCTTTATAAATTAAAAAGAAAAAATTATAATTATCAATTAATGACATGAATAAATATATGTGAAGTAAAAAAATATTTAATATAGTGTTTTTTTTAGTAAGTATTGAAAAAGTGAGTATTTTTTCAAACTTATAGGAGATATTAGTATAATTTAAAGTCACCTGATGGAAGAAAGTAAATATAATTTCTCTTTCTTTTAATCACTATTATAAATAAAAAAATAATTTTAAATATAAGTCACTGTTATAAACAAAAATTAATTATTTTAACTCATTTAATCCAAATATAAGTAATATACTTTTTCTTTAAAAATAATATTTAACGTGATCGTTAAACGAAATATAAAAATAAAAAAACAATTTAATAAATTTAGAATATGTTTTACATTAAATCTTAACGATCTTAAAAGTAGTTATTATTTTTATAATCGAGACAGGAAGGACTGGTATACATCTACCTTACATAAATAAAATAATAAATTTCACACGATAAAGCCATAAAGAAATATATAAATGTGAATAGTTTTCTTTACGGAATATATGTATAATTTGATAAACATATACTGTTTTTCTACTGATTAACCGTATACTTTCTTTTGACAAGAGATTAACCGTATATTTATACAAGTATATAATGTTATTTTATAAATAATAAAGTATAAAACTTAATTTTGATATATCAGTATAATTTATTCTATGTATTCCATAATCTATAACCAATCAATCAGATTTATGATTTAAAAAATATTATAATTAAAATAAAATATTTTAATAATATATTAACTGAAATCATTAGACATTTTGATGGGCATAATAAATTGAGTGTTTGAATTATCATTTTCATATTACAAAATATATAATGGTAGATAAGAATTACTAAGATAAAATTAAAGAAATAAATAAATAAATAAGAGATAAATGATGGAGAGAACAATAATAGAGGCATGGTGATCATGGTTAGTGAGAGGTTTCTTGTCTCTCTTCTTCATTTAGGGGAATATCTTGAAATTTGAACACATTGTTTGTAGACAACAAATTTCCATCATTAGTTGTAGTATCTAAATCTTTATCAAATGAAACATCATTCCTATATTTATACCATTTAGCACAAAAGATATAAATAGCAAAGTTGATCATACTAAGTATAGCTAAAAACCAATAAAATAGCTCAACATGGTTTTGGTTCAAGTCTCTTCCTTCAAGCCACCCTTTATTACTCTTTGCAATCCTACTTGTCACTATATTTATGATCTCAACAAAAATAGTACTCAAGTAAAAACCAATTGATAATGAAAGAAATGAGAAAGAAGTTGATAATGATCTCATTCCTTGAGGTGCTTCTTTGTAGAAAAATTCCAAGAGTCCAACCAATGTGAACATGTCAGCAATACCAAAGATTGCATAATGAAAAGAAAGCCAAAAGAGGCTTATTTTGTGGTTATGATCATTGAAATTGTGTTTTCTTTTCACTTCTACAAAACCTGCTATTACCATTGAGATTGCTGACAAAACTAAACCAACACCAACTCTTTGTAGTTCTGTTATTCCATTTGGGTGACCAGTGATTTTTCTTAATAGTGGTACAAATGCAAATTCATAAAGTGGTATCAAAAGGGTCATGAAGACTAATGGGATAACAGGTATTGAAGCTGCTGGAATGTTGAAAGTGCCTATGAATGTGTTCATTATGATTCCTTGTTGGACTGAGAAGGTTTGGAGTTGAGCTAAACATGTGTTCATGATGATTGTACTTAGAAGTATTGGCATCATTCTTGTTAGAATCTTTACTTCTTCTACTTGTGTCACTGTGCATACTTTCCATTTTATTGCTTCTGTGCCTTTTGATTGAATGGCAGCTTTGTCTAGAACCCTGCAGTTTGTGCACAAAATAACAAGTATAAGATATGTATATGCTTGAATTGAAATGTGCCTCTTCATATTCAGTAATAATGCAATTTATGTTTGACAAATTGTTACTCTCTACTAAAAAAAGGTTTTACACTATTGATGTAACTTGTATAACAAGTTACTAAAAGCTTTTACATTTTCAAGTAGAAAAACTTCAAATATAACACAACACTTTATAAGTTTAATGCTAATAGTATTTTTTTTAATCTGGTTATTAATTTCTCTTAATAAATATCTTTCATATGCACAAGTATTATATGAAGTACTTACATAGACACGAATATCAGACATGATACTGATATTGATACATAGATGTCTGATAAACACTTAAGAAAACTTGTTTGACATATGTCAAACACTAAACACACCTTCAATCAGAAGTGTCGATGCTACGTAACTAATAATCTAATAATGTGATCACATGTTTTAGGGACTTGATATCTACTACTTGTGACAAACCATATTTCACACATTAATAATATATTATTAAATTTAAAGGCAATCATAAAAAAAACTACAATTACTCCAACCTGAATTGATTTGTGTGAGGGATGAGTTTTTTCTTCAAAGTAGACTTATGACTATGTATTTCATACAACTCTTCAGAATTATCAGGTACTTTCACCCTCCAGTTCTTAACTGTGACAACCAGCACCTGCAAGAAGAGTTACAAAAGAATTGGTATGAAGGACTTGAATAGATCCCGGCGCAGCAACATCTGAACAGTGTGATCAAAATTAGGATACCTGTAAAACACTCAACAATGGACTATCTCCTGGAATTCGAGTACGATAGAAACTCTTTCCGGCGAAAATGCAAATAAGTGCAGCAGAAGAACATGACAAAGATATAAGAAAACCTTTGTACCAATTGTATTGTATGCTAACATAAACAACAAACGTGACTCCCAAGCTAGCTCCAATTGTGATACTAAACAAAAACCAATTGAAGAAGCTAGCTAGTTTGAGATGTTCTTTTGGATTCTTATCATCAAATTGATCAGCTCCTAATGCAGGTACACAGCCTCTGATACCACCACCACCAAGTGCAAGCAAGTATATTGAAGTGTAGAAAAGTAAAGCTTTTGTTCCACTCAAACAACTTTGTTGGCCACATAGTTCTGGTTGAAGGTTCAAGTTGTAGGATTGAATCACAAGTAAGGCGTATCCCTGCAATTCAAATATTGTAATATTGTAAATATGTCAGCAAAAATATATATCTAAAATCCGAATTATAAAATTGAAAGTAAAATAAATGTTGTTTAACTTTAATATAACTTCTAGACTTCAATTAACATAAAGAAAATAATTAAGGTGTTTTATGTATAATATACTTTACCAACAACTGAATAATGCCAAAGAGGATGCAAGTGTTGAGACGGTTGATATAAGTATCAGAGATGAAGCCTCCAACGACAGTGAGCAAGAAAGTAGTTCCCAAGAAGTTTGTGGTAGTTGTTGAAGAGCCAGAGGAATCAAAATGCATCACAAACAAGAAATATAACACCAAGCTTACCATGTTTGCTACAAATCCTATGTTGTCCAACAACATCATTGCTACAATAATTAAAAATGAAAGAACATAAATGATGTTATTAACTTCGGTTTATTCAGAAAAATACAATTAAAAGATTTGTGATGAACATATATATAGTTTACCCACCAAATACAAAATAAGTAGCTCTATATCCTCCTTGCTTTGGATTATTCATTGCTTGGTACTCAAGATCTTTAACATTAGCCTCATCTTTAGAATTAGAATCCTGAGTATTTCAAAAACACCACATTTAAGCATATAGTTATCAATTGTTTTCCGCAACCGCAATTGTTGTCATAACATAACATATTTTATCACATTATAAAAATGTTTGTAGTATAGATAGCTAAATATGGTTCATATATAATAATTTTTAAACTAACCACTAAGATTTGCATATCAAAAAAAAAAAAATAAGTTGATAGCCTATGTGTAAATTAGTTGATTTTCCAATTGTTAGTTAAGCTATAGTAGGAAAAAAAAAGATTAGCCAAGCAATATTAATATAATGAGCCATAAAATTATAAACCCTTCTTAGTTTATGGTGTAAGTGAAACACTAATTTTGCTCGAGATGTGTAGATAATTACCATGGTTGAGGAAAGCAACAACTTCTGTGTGAAAGGATTGTATTGCTCTGGCTATGTAAATTGTGTAATCCGTAAGTAAAAGAGATGTACTTTTATAATGATCACGCAGTACTTCTTTTAGTGACAATGATGACAGACAAAAACATATATTTTTCAATTATTTATTTATTTTGAGATAATGCATTGTTATTGTAAGAAATATTTACGTGCAGGCTGATTCCAAATTTACTAAAGCCAATGACCGGCCAAAAAAATATATATAACATATAGTTGTATTGAGAGAAAATAAATATGATAAAAGTTGGAAGGTAAAAAACTAATATTTATTTTTCGAACACTCTCTTCTTTGCTTAGAATTTAACTGGGTATGATATCTAACGATTAATTATTTGAAGTCACCTCATTGTTTATATTTAAAATATTTTTTAAATAATTTAAAATTTAGATTGATTTTTTCAGTGCCACTGCACACTTTTTTTTTCTAGACTACTAAAGAATTTACCTAATTTTTTTACTTTTATTTATTTATATGGAAAGATAAAATATGCAACTTACAAATGACAGTGTTTCATAAAAAGTTGAAAAAAGTAAATTTATATCTACAAGCTTATTCATTCATATTAAAAAGATAAAAAGAGATATATGAAGAGTAAATTAGTTTTACACTAATTCTAATGAGAATCTAATATTTTAAAGTGTAATTACAAAAAGAGTTTATATGACAATACAATGATGCTCATATCGATTGTGGGTATAAAACTATTTTATATCAAAAATGTATATTCATTGAACTCTATTAAAAATATAAAATTTATTTCATATTAATATATAGCATGTCTTCTATTTTTTTCTAAACAAAAAATGTTTATAATTTTTTATTCTTCTTTTTGTTTCATTCTAGTTCATATTAATGATTAACATTAACTTTAAAAAATATACATGCAATGTGCAATAGAGATTTTTCACTAAAAAAAATTAACGAAAGACGGCAAAGACTACTTGACTTCATTGGTGAAACCCCAAAGTATTCATTAAACAGTCTGTTTCCAGTCTCTTAAGTTTGAGAACACCGTCCATAGCTGACAACCATAGATATGTTTCAATGTTGTTGGGTCCCATCTTGTTGAGCAATAGTAACTGTTACTATTATCTAATTATAATTTGGTTGGAGTATAATGAATGAATGAGGGAAAGAAAAATAAGGGACCCAAAATTTATTTCATCTTATGCCTTCCCTACAAAAATTTATTAATTTCAATTTTTGTACTTAAAATAATCTGAATATTTAATTCAGTCAAAAAATAATCTAAATATTCATTTGTATAGCATGGTCAATATAATTGCCACAGCCACCACTACCATGTTACAAGACATCAAAACTATTATCAAAGAATGTGGGTTTAGGAATGTGTTTGCTTTGAAAAAAATATTTTAAATTTTAACAATTAAACGGTCACTTATATTTTCATCCATTTTAAATTTTAAATTTTAAATATTCGTGCAGTAAATACTGATGATACAAAGTGCTGTTATTAGGGTTGTATGTACAAAACTTTGTTCAAAAAATATGATTAAAATAATATATTTTCTCAAATTAAATCACCCAAACTATCCTATAAAAAATATATATTATGCTCCTCTAAATTAACAATTCACTTCATAGAACAAAACAAATAATATCAACTATTAATAATTAAAGTAATAGTTGACATTATATACATATGCATAACTAATCAAGGATGATTATAATATTAACCATTAATTTACTCATTTTACTAAGTTAAATCGTTGTAAAAAAATCAGTGAGCAACAAAATTTTCTGCAGCAATGGAAGAGTAAAAAATTGAAGTCCATGTGCTAGCATATACATTTACAGTTTTGCTATGTTAAACACAAATAAATATCAATCTAAAATAAATCAACAGTACAACGCTATGAAAACTCGAAAGCATATGAAAAAAATGAAAATTGATCATTGTGTTCTTTAGCAGTCTGACGATTTCAGTTCCAGATCATCATCCCCTTGATCAAAATAGTAAATCGAGGCCAAACAAATCAAGACATCTGTAAGAATAAGTTGAAAGACATCGAAAACAAACTTCGGAGCAAATAAACCCCAAACCTGCAAATTTTAATATTAATGTGCATTTAGTATACTATACTAGATAGGTGAAAATTATTGAAATAAATAATAGCCCATTTACCATCAGGTGCCGCCTATGAATTGTGACACACAGTATAGTGAAAGTGGTTATAACTGCTGTTATGAGCCCATATGTTGTATACATCTATATTATAAAACAGAGAATGGTCATTGTCTTGCACAAGCAAAGGTTTCAGTGATCAAGTAATGGTGTAAAGAAGAATTCTCACTTGGGATAATTGTGTGAAAAGAAGATGCTTTCCTAGATTATTTTGACACTTGGTTACTACAAGAAATGGGAGTCCGAATACTGGAAGGATAATAGAAAAACCAAAGGTATCAATTGCAAGAAGGATTGCTTGGCGAACAAGGGAGAACTCTTCAAACCTGAAAATGAGTTAGTGTTTAGATGATTGGTTTACCAAGTGAAATAATAATAAAAGTAAAAACAGAAACAGATGAAATTCCTTTAAAAGCCAATAACCTATCATTCCAGACACAACAATTTTAATATACGCAGATTGCAATGGTTACATTTGTTTAATTGTGCAAGAGTTTCCCAAATATTATCTTAAATGTTTGATATATACTCAAAAAATAATAATCACTCAATCATATATTGCTTACCCTATAAATGCAGCACCATAGCGGAGACCATCAAAAGCGCACCTGGAAAAGACCAACAGAATGCAAGACCAAAAAGCTGTGAAGTTATACACAATCTTTGAAAAGAAATGATAGTTATAACTCCAAAAGTTAAACTATGAAAGTTGCACCATACCAGTGACCACTGCAAAAAAAGAGACATGTGGCGAAGAGGCTCCATTGCATAATAGAAAAACTTCTCCCCGGTCTATTCTTGTTAGATTCTTCTATATTATCCAACCTCATAATACAATAACCTGGAAGGTAAATTCATAGACAATAAACATATTTCTAAGTAAAACGAAATGATAAAATCGATGCTAATCTACAAATATTAACAGCATAAACAAAGCCATGCCAGAAAAGTGTCTGAAGAATTATGTACAGAGATTTAGTATACATCATATGAACATAAAAATAAAGAGCACCTCCAACTATGGATGCAAAGGCAATCATGGGACCCTGTTTTCCAGAAAGAAGAATGACAGTTGGACTCCATGCAGACAACATGGCTGTTGTTTTTGCAACTAAATTTGTCTTGCAATCTAAACAGTTACGCTTAAATAGTTGACCAAATGACAGTAAAAACAATTGTCCCAAAGCAATAGCATAAACAATTCTAGGAATATAATTTCTTCCAATGCTTTCAGCCGTCAGTGCTACACCAAACCCGTCACTGTCTGTGATCCAATGCACAATTATTAGCATATAACTCAAAATAGTACCCACAATGACATACTTCCGTGGCCAATCAAAGAAGCCGCATCTGGTGGCCTTGCAAAGCCAAAATGCTAACAGAATCAAAACCAGCATTGGTATAACTTTTGATGCGTAGTCCCAAACAAGTAAATCTGATGCTATGTTGGCAAACCATGAACTGTAGTCTTTCATGAAAGCAGATGTTGCAGCCTGCTTGGACAGTCCAACATCAATGGCAAATCGGCATAGGGTGCTCAAAAGAAGGAACCCAATGCTCTGCAGAAATTTTATACATGTTCCAAAAGAATTCAATAAAACTTCTATAGGCACAAACACCTTAGCATGCAAGTAAGTTTACAGATAATACTTGTTTTTAAACATAAGAAGAAAGCAAACTAAACTAAACACATACTTCTATTAGGAGCTTCTCCTTGATGACTGATTGACGTAATGCCACAATCCCAGATGTGCTCAAAAGAAAATTTACTACTTTACCTTCCTCCACTGACAACAAAGTTCAAGTGAGACACATAATGACTATGAATTCTAAACATTTGCTATATTCGAAGTGGAAAGCATGTGAAAAATTTCACTTACAAATATAACTGTTCGAAAGGAGACTGAATGAGTGAATTGCCAGTAAAAAGATTGTAAAAATTGAGGAAGTGATGATTGAAGAATTTCCGGATGATGATGACAAATTTACATCATGCTGTTTGGTCGCCCTTAAAATAGCATAGAGTTGAAATATAAGTGATATTAACATGATTCCAATGCCAGTTCCCATCATTTTTAAATCAAACTCGGTCCATTTAGACCGAGCTAACTCAGCAACTGTTGTTAGAAATTTGAAGTACGCAACAATTTGCCTCTTAAGTTCAGGCACTAATACATCACTGTCATTGTGTCCATCAAGTAGAAGCTTTTTGGTGGAGTGCAACCAATGATCCTCTGCTTGAGCATACACACTTGCTATTCGGGATAAGTCATCATGGGAAAATCCAACTGCCGATGAAGCTGAGTAAGCATCTATATATCTCTTCACCTAAAAAAGTACACCATTGAAATGAATAAATGATGTCTTTCGCACACACATGCACGCTCTCCCTTATGCTTATATATTTTTTGCAATTGCCAAAATTAAATACCAAAACAGTTATGGTAATAAAGCCCAAGATTCTATTCTTGAAATATAAGAAGTCTTCTTGAAAGCATAAAAAAACTAGAATGTGATAGAAACCTAATTCTAGAGAAATAGAAAGCTGTATTATATAGATTAAAAAAAAAAAAGCTATTACAGAAGAGAGACCCCCAATAGTCCTAATAATCCTACAGCAAACATTCTCAGAGAAAAAATTTCAAACAAACAACTCATTGCTTACCCTTTACCCCTCCTCCCTCTCCACTACTTATGTTCGGCACTAATAACCAATTCCCTCCCCTTTAGCATTTCTATTTTGTACAAATAATCCTTCGATGTCCCAGGCTCCCAATGTTTAGACCCCAATAGCTGGTCCACCCATGTCCAGTACTCTAGCAGAATGTAACAAAGTGAAACTAAAAACTTTACTTACATTACAAAAATGCCAAAGTAAATTTTTTTCATACAAAACAAAACACAATTTTTAATCTGGGAAATCCTAGTAGCATCAAATGAGAAAAGATAATTTGGTTCTGTCATTGGAAATTATTTACATTTTATAGTCTACTACTCTACTGGCTGTCTAGGTGTTTGGGAAGCCTTGTGGTATCTACTATCAAATTCCAGCATAAATCCTTTTTCAAATATACATTGAGATCTTTAAAATCAGTAATTTGTTAAATAAGAGACATTATTGAGTTTTGAAGTCAACAATATCCAAGGTAAAATAAAATAAGAGCAAATGCGGCAACCGGGATAGAGAGATATCCAAACTTTTTTAAGTGCACCATCAAGGTCCGTTTCACCATTTTATAGCCAAAAAATATACAAGGAGTAGCAAATTGTAGAAATAGTAATTTGAAATTGAGAGCCTATTATTCAACGAGTACCTGCCAAGTATTGATGCAAAGTGCATTAGCATAATTTTTCATCCAGATATCTACTTCTGGCAGCTTTTGTGAGGCATCAGATTTCCAACTACCAGCTCCTAAAGCATATAATTCAGGATTGATGCGACCAATGCTGAAGAATGACAAATATTACCTTGTGAGTTCTTTAACATAGTTCCTGTAAGGAAAATTCTATAACAATGGGATACCTCATGATGCCATATTGCCAATTTGCCATGCCATAAGAAAATGCAAAACCAAACATCAAAGTAGAAGATTCCATATTGAGGAAATGATTCAAGAATAGGATTCAGTCCATATAGAAACAACGATGTAGCGAAGTGACCAATTAACATGGTTTACAGAAAGATTATTCTGATAGGAGTGGCAATAGGTAGAGTTTGGTTGAAGTACTAGAGTACCCATGCCCATACCCATTTTTTTAAAAAACAAAGGGGTACTTAACATAAATTGCATTGGTAACAACTTCAATGTCTACCATACACAATAGGTACATATGTTTCCAGACCCATGACTTACAATACCAAAATAGCCTTCCAATTTTACCCACAGCCCATCCCAAAAAGTAACAAACTAGTGAGAAATCTAGAAGGCAGGTTAAGGAATACATTACATCTAATTATTTAAATAGACAAATATAACAACAAAGTAGACAATAGTAACATAGACAGGATGCTTACACTGCACCTTCCATAAGGGAAAGGTATGCCAAGCAACGCTGACATTGTTACTGCAAAGTCAAGCTGTAAAGGATGATAGGGATAAATACAGGGCTTGAACAATTGTACAAACGGTTTAAAAATACCACTAAAACAGAATGTTTTCCTGACCTGTTGCATAGAGCTGATACAGACATTCTTGCCATCCTGATATGAAAGACAAGATAGGTAATTTAGCCAGAAAAAACAGTTAAAATTCAAGCACATAATGATAAAGATCTAACTTAGTTTCATGATCTTGAGAGTCAGAGTAGAGTAACAGGATCACCCTGCCCAAGTGTACAAATGATAATTTATCCAAGCATATCCATTGACTTAGATATGTTAGATAGATAACTGTATGTATTTAATGATACATTTTTCCTGTGGCGCTGTAATTGTTTATTCATCCATATCATAATTATGCATTATTCTATCATTCCTAATTTTATAAATTACTCGTGCTTTCCATCTTGACCCTTCTAGCATAACACTAGGGGCTGTTAGCATGGAGAAGAAAAAAAAAATTGTTGAAAATAGTCATAAAGTCTCTTAGAGACGCCAGCAAACAAACATGTTTATGCATGTTTTCAAACAAAGGGATAGTAAATACCAAATCTGTTTGACAAGTACAACTGTCAAAATCTGGTGGCACAGAAGAAAGAGGCTCCTTAAAGCTCATGGCAAAAATGGCAGTTTCCACCTGCAAGATGTGATCCTGATTAAAATTGGGGAAAATAATATCAACAGACACCATATGTGTGATACACACCTCTTCGGCACTCCCACCGCCATGATCACCATTTAGGGTTTGTCCATGGTCACCCATTACCACAAGCAAAGTATTTTCGTGTAAGCCCCCAGGTCCAGACTGATTTTCCAGCACTTCAATAACTCTCTAAAGCAATTTAAGTTAGTTTGATAATCAGCCAGGCATGGGAATCAGTAAAAACTAAACCAACTAAACTGGACAAATAAAAGACAACAATATTGGGATCAGACAACCATAAGCACAGGAGAGATACCATTAACCCATGAAGTTGTCAGACAGCATATAACAAATAAATGATTAGACAACAGAAGCAGAAAGCATAGGCCATAGAAGACTCGCTAATTAACACAAAAAATGCAAACCAACATAGTGAAAAATGAAAAGGAACAGACAATCATGTAGAGTAGAACAATGGATATATGGAAGAATTACCAAAACTGACCTCTAAATGGTTATTGTACTGCTCCAATTTCTCTATCATTGGAATGGAGTCAACACCAAATATATGTCCAGCGTGATCCTAAACCAAAAAAGAAAATACAGAAGATGGTGAGATTTCCTATCCTAATGATGAAGAGTGAGAATGGGAATAACAGGATACAGAATATGGATATCATGACTATTAGATGTATAATATGAAATGATATCAAACATACCACTCCGAGAAAATGTGCAATAAGAACATCCCAATCGTCTTCATAAAGGGATGGAAATAAATGGTCAACGCATCCGTTATCAACCTTAAAAATAAGCAATGTCATATCACAGTCTTTGAAATGATAGAGCAAACGAAACGATGGAAACCAATACTACTCAATTAACATGTATTGCAAGGATTACAAGGTCAGTCCAAAGTCAAATTCAACAGAATATAAGGCCTACCGTATCAAGATCTTTGACATTAAAAGAAGGGTATGGATAGGATCTTTCAAAATGATGAGGAAATAACTGTGTCCATGTATCATCCCCCATCATAACAACTTTCTTCCCGTTTTGAAACAACTGTAGATAATATAAGTATTTGGAATTAAAATTGGATGTAATTGCCTTGTTGGTAAATCGAATTCAGAAATATAGAAACACAAGGACAAGTTTCAATCTTGAACTAAACCAATATTACAAACGATAACTCTAGGCAAGGAAAAATCAAAAAGAAAAAGCACCTGATTAATGAAGTTATCTTCGACAATAGCAGGTGCACCAAAGCTATTACCAACATCTACAAAAGTTGGAAGTCCACCAGTTGTCAAGCCCTATCGAAAAACGGATGAAAACTATCAGCTCAAACATTGAAACATCAAAAATCCTATCCTATCCATTGTAGAGTATACACAGTCATAATAATCTGGTAAGAGTACATTACAAATTAAATGAGAAAATCAGCATTTTGGTCCTCGAAATTATAAGGGTTGAATAATCTAATCCTTCAAATTTACGAAATAGAAAATCAGTCCCCTAAATCAAAGAACATCAATTAATTTAGTCCCTCCATCAAAATATCTCTTTAGTAAACATCCATAAAAATCAAAGAAAAACTAACATATTGACTTGAATAGTCTCTTGTTGTATCAAGACAAGCGTAGAAACTCTAAAATCGTACTAATAAATTTGAAAACAATGACTCAATTGACTAATATTTTTAAATTTAACACACTAAATTGTTATTTCACAAATTTCAAATTGGAAGGACTAAAAATGCTCATTTACTCCAAATTTAATCATAAATTGTGATTTGATAATTAGAAAGAAATTGAATAGACCTTCAAGCGCTGCAAACTTGTGGTAGGTGGATCAGCAATAGCTTTAAAAATCCTTGCAGAGGATGGTCGTGAAGATGACATGTTATTCAAAACATGCAATTTATCCATCCAGGGTTTTGATTCTGTGACATAAAATCAATATATATAAATATAATGAACTTAATTATTATAAACAAAAATGAAGGTCAAAAATACATCAAAAGTGGTATAATAGAAATAACTAACCTGCAAAGAAGGTACTGGGAGCAACGAAATCAAATCTGAAAGGCACAAAACATGGTTAATAGTTGTAAGGCACACATGTGAAGTGTTGAATATAGGTGTGTATACCTGAGAGCATCGAGAACGATAATGACGAGACGGTTAATTGAAGGTTTGGTCCAGCAGGAAGTGTTATTATTCGGAGAAGGAGGGAAGCATGGGGAATTGGAAAGATCGGAGCTGTGGCTGTAGTAAGGAAGTTCGGTTCTGGTGAGGAGAAAGCCGGTGGTGAATAGAATAATGGCGATGAGGTGAAGCAACAGTGTCATCCACATCGGCCATATGTATCCCCACCTTCCACTCTTTCTCCGTCGTTCTTCCATTGCAGTGGAATCGCATCAACCCCGACAAACGACGCCGTTTCACTGTACAACTATAGACTTTAACTGCTGCTTTAGTCTACCGGCTGAAGTTTGAATTGGAAGGATCTCTATTATTTTTTTTATGTGAACTTTTTTTTTAGATATGAATGCACTTCTTTCTGTCTATTTTGATTGAAATGTTATTTTAGTCTTTTATTAATAAACATAATTTTAGTGCTGAAAAATTAGATTTGATCTTTTCAGAAAATATTTTTAGTGTTGAAAATATTTTTAGATCAAATATGAACATTTTTTTTTGTTTTTTAAATTCTTTGTTTCTAGTTTTTGTAAGAGTATTCTATCGTGTAATTCTATATCATTGATGAATCGTGTAATTCTATATCATTGATGAATATGAAACATTATAAATAATAAATTTTAAATTAGACTGTGAAATGTTTTTAAAAAAATTATGTGATATAGATACTAAAGTCTTGATTTTAGAAATAAGAAAAATAAATTTGTGTTTTAATTAAAATATGAAATAAAAAATTTATTTAAACACACTAAATAAAGTTGAGTTTAACCAAACGAGTTAGACTTTTATGTTATAATAAACTTGAATTTGAATTTTTACTATTAATTTTTGGTGTTCACTACATTTCGAATAGAATTATCTTAGTGAAAGAAATATACAAGAAAAAATTCCATTTAAGCAATTGTAAAATGTTATGTATTCACGTGCTTTTAAGTTACTCATAAATCATTTAATGCTCGAATCAAACTATTAATGATTTAAAATGAATTCTAAAAAAAAAAAATGATAAAAATCAAATATATTTTAAATGCTAATAATAATAAATTTATTTAAATATGTCTTTTTTATTGTTTGAGATGTAAACATTGCAATAAAATTGCAACTAGTGAATTATTATTTTTACATTTACAAGGTTAACTGGTTGTACATAATTTTTTTAAGGTCTAAACATACACAAAATTAAAAAAAATTAGTTATTTGTAATTAATTTTTTAAATTTTATATAATATATTTATCAAATTTACATTTTTAATGTCAACTATTCAACTATACTTAAGTATTTTTCAATTAAATTATGGACATATTATAAATAAATGTCATGATATCATGTGTCTATATCATTTTCTAAAATTTATGTTAATTCGAAATTTATGTTATTGACTTCAAAATTTTATTGGCAAAGATGGGTTTAAGGAGTAGTAAAACTTTATCGGATGAATTATTAGTAATTAATTACAATCATTAATTAATTTTAATATTAAGGGTTATTAATTAATTTTAATATTAAGGGTTATAATTTGGAGTTACTTTAATGAATTGGAGTTGGTTATTCCTTGTTAGAATAAACTTATGTTAATTCTAAAAGTAACTCTATAATGACTTACTTCACTTAATATTTCAATGTCAACCATAAATTTTATCAATTCAATTGTTGATTATTAATATTATATATTAAATATCAAACACACTGTATAAATTTTAAATTCTTAACTATGTAATATAATCATTGTCGGCCATGAGTGTATACAGACATACCAACTCCATATGGCCTAAAAAACACTACTGAAAGATAAAAGTTCACATACATTGGGTTCAAAAACTAAAAAAGCTCGGAATTCGTGACACAAATTTTAGATAAAAAAAAAAAATAGAATCTAATTTTTAATATTATTAATGTTATTTACAAGTTTTTTGTATTTTTTTTTTATGTTATTGGCATTATCTATAATTTTAATAAAGAAATGTTATTTTTTAGTTTAGCGTTTATTTTATTATAGTCTCAATTTCTAATATTACAACGTATTTTCCAAATGTCAAATTTCAATAACCTTACTGTACAGATGTCAAATTTTTTGAAAATAATTATTAGTATTTATTTATATTGAAAATATTTTAAATTCATTAACCAAACATCAAATCGGTATTCTTGAATCACTCTTAGTTGACTTGTTTTTTATTTTTTTGTTCAAAGATACTGAATTAATTTCTACTATAAAAAAAATGTAGAGTGAAAAAAATTAAAAATATGATTAAAGTAGTGATTTCTGAAAATGAGCTAAAAACAAATTTAAATTAATTATTAACTATTTCAAGCACTAATGTGGTGTCAAATAAAAAACAGCTTTTGTAAGTAGATACGATGATAGGCGTAGAAGAAACATATTCGTATTGTGGTGCTTAAGTGGAAGAGAATTCCCGAATACAATCTACTCCATTCATGTACTGTATGCGGAAGCTACTTCGTTTACCGTACTTGAAATTGCCAAATTGAATTTATTATGCTACACGAAACTACCCAATGGTTTCCACATGCAAGTGTAAATTGTTTCTTTGCAGCATCAAAACTGGAAAACAAAATACAAGCGAGCAATATGTTGTTTTTATGAGTAATAAATGGTGGTTAATATTTATGTTGGTTGGAAGGAACCTTATGTTTATTATATATATATAATATGAACATCAATGAAACATTGGATTATATGACTTGAAATTATGGGGTGTTTGAAGTATTTGCTAACCATCATGTGCTTCTGGGCATGGTTTGATCATTTGACTTTTGCAAATTTTGATGATGGGTTAATGAGGGTTAGCCTAAAAAGGAGGAATTTAAACATTAACACTCTAAATTCTGCCATGATCAAGAAGGTTGTTCATCATAGAGAATTAGGGGGTGTTAATAGTAATAATCATTTAACAACAGATGTAGTGTATCTCAAGAATTATCTTGATGCACAATATTTTGGTGAAATTGGTATTGGTTCACCTCCTCAAATCTTCAAAGTGGTGTTTGACACTGGTAGCTCCAATCTTTGGGTCCCATCTTCCAAATGCATCTTGTCTGTAAGTTTCACAATCATCTAACAAAACACTCCTTCAATTCTTCAAATTTATTTCAAAAACAAGATATATGAGTAATTGAGTATCATCACTACATATGCAGATTGCTTGCTACATTCATTCCAAGTATAGGTCCAAGCTGTCTAGCACATATACAAAAATAGGTAACTTTGGATTGGCATGAAATTTAATATAAAGAATTGTTATGATTGATTTATTTGAGTTATATAAGCACTCGGGAGACTCTTAGAGTGAGTTTTTAAAAACAACTTATAACATGTTCGTTCAGAAATTGTTTTCAGTTAATTTTCATAAATTATACTGATATGAAAACAATTTAACTTAATTTTTTCTCTTGTAGCAAAACTAGCTTAAACATAAGTGTTTATAGATAAATGCGTAATTAAACTGTTTATGCAGACCAAACTCTATATCTCCTCCATTTGGCTTTACAAATTACAATCACATGTGCCAACTGAATGCTGTTTTTTTGGGGAAGCTTGTGTTGTGTTTGTTATAATATTCATATTCAGAGCCTTCTGTTTTGGAAAAATGTTCAGGAACGTCTTGCAAAATCCCTTTTGGCCGTGGACACATTCCTGGCTTTTTCAGCCAAGATCATTTAAAAATTGGGAATATCATCATCAGAGATCAGGTCAATCAATGGTTTTGATTCTTTTTTTTTCATCAATTTTGTGATCGTTTTGAGTTTTATTATGCTTCAAATATGTTTGTACTTTGGTTAAACTTGTGGCTAGACTTACTTCCGATCCTACAGGAATTTGCTGAGATTACAAAGGAAGGGTCTTTGGAATTTTTAGCAATGCATTTTGATGGGATACTTGGACTTGGATTCCAGGATATTTCAGTTGGACAAGTCACACCAGTGTGGTACCTTATAGCACATAATTCAAACCTTATAAATCCATTTATGTTTCTAAAACTTGTTATGTATGATCTGATTTTCCCTTTCATACTGATTGAAAATAGGTCCATGCCTGTAAGTTCAAACACATTTCTGTTAGAGTATGTTTGGTTTTGCAATGACAAAAGTTTATTTTGAATTAATAGAATTTGTAAAATTGATTCTGAATAAAAGTGAATTAAATGGAAAGTGATTATCTTTTGATACATTCATGTAAAAGTGCTTTGAGTGTAAAAATCAATTGTAAAGGCGAAAACTATAAATGCTAACTTCAAGTTAGAATCAGATATGGAAACATAATCAATTCTACTCGAGCATATCCAAACATGTCAAGTTTAATTCTACACCTCTAAAATCAACTTAACCTCATCCAAAAGTTAAACTAAACATACACTTAATAAATACAGGTATAATATGATAGAACAAGGGCACATGACTCAAAAGATTTTCTCACTTTGGCTAAACCAAGACCCAGGGGCAAAGATAGGCGGTGAGATTGTGTTTGGTGGTATTGACTGGAGACACTTTAGGGGTGACCACACTTATGTTCCAGTTTCTCAAAAGGGCTATTGG
Source organism: Cicer judaicum (assembly GCA_037974835.1). Lineage (NCBI taxonomy): Eukaryota > Viridiplantae > Streptophyta > Magnoliopsida > Fabales > Fabaceae > Cicer > Cicer judaicum. The sequence continues at coordinate 11,758,123 of JBBPBS010000007.1, forward strand.
CAGGTATTCTATGTTTCAATCATTGGAAAAAAACTCTAATCTCACATTAAAAACACTTGTTCATTTATGTGTGATTCTTATCATCAACCATGTCAGCATTGACTTTTTGGTGTTTTCATCTTTAGATTGAGGTTGGAGACATTCTACTTGCAAACAATTCAACAGGTTCTCTTGCATTTATATTCCCCTTAACATTCTTTCTATATATGCCTTGAATTTGCAATATTTTTTTTTTTATGACTTATGAGTGGCACTATACATGTACTAAAGATTAAAATTGCTCAAATTTATATAAGATCAGGAAGTTACATATTGCTAGTTCAATTTCCTAAACATTTGATAGTTTAATTTTCATTGAATTTTGTACTCTTGGTTGTTTACTTCTACCATTTCCACATATACTAAACTTCTGATATAATTGTTGAATCTATTTATAGGGCTATGTCAAAGTGGTTGTGCTGCCATTATTGACTCAGGCACATCTTTAATTGCTGGTCCAACAGTATGATATTGCACCATTATATTTCTATCATGTTACTTTTTTTATGTTACCCTTTTTAATTTGATATCTTTTTCTTACTTAATTCTTGTTTGTTTGCAGAGTGTTGTGACTCAAATTAACCATGCCATTGGAGCAGAAGGATATGTTAGTTATGAATGTAAAAATATCATACATAACTACGGCGATTCAATATGGGAATTCATAACTTCCGGGGTTTGTTCCTAGTCCTTTTAATCACATACTAAAAAATGATTATCATTGGAATTTAATTTAACCATTCTTATGTTTTCAGTTAAGACCTGAAATTATATGCGTGGACATTGGACTCTGCTCGCGTAATAGATCACATAGAATGAAGTACAATAATATTATTTTATTTCAAATCCCTCCTCTTGATTATTTTGACACACATTAATTTGTTATAACAAAAGTTAAACTTGGAATGCAGTGATGGTATTGAAACAGTGGTAGACAATGAAAATTGGGATGAGTCACACACTAAGGAGAGTCCCTTATGTACTTTATGCGATATGATTGTGTTTTGGATTCAGGTTCAGCTTAAGCAGAGAAATACAAGGGAGAAAATCTTAAAATACATAGATGAGGTAATTCGTTACTGCATATATATAATAGATTAGAATTTTCCATTTATTTCCGATTAAGGACTTAACAAGCTTTTTTATTTTCTATTTTTATTTTTCAATATCCTTTTGTAAAAGTTGTGTGAGAAGCTTCCAAATCCAGTTGGACAATCATTTATAGACTGTGATAATGTTGCGACAATGCCACAAATTACATTCACAATTGGAAACAAGACATTTCCTCTCTCTCCAGAACAGGTTCAATTTTGCCTTCATTATATATTTAAGTATTTAACAGTATAGACATGTAATTAGCATTCATTTTATATTTTGTGATTTTCAGTATATCCTAAGAGTTGAAGAAGGGTGTTCAACTGTCTGCTATGGTGGTTTTGTTGCTATAGATGTGCCACCTCCACAGGGTCCTCTCTGGTAATAAATTATTATAGTATTATTACATATTTATAAATAAGTTACAATAATATTCCATATTTGTTTTCAAAGTGTATTATGACTGTGGGGTGCGGTTGGCATTGCAGGGTTCTTGGTGATCTATTTCTGGGGGCATACCATACAGTTTTTGATTATGGTAACCTCCGTGTAGGATTTGCTGAAGCTGCGTAGTTATCATCTTGCTTTATGTCATATTCTTCTTCGGATTAAATTAAATTAACGTATAATAAAGTTTTACTAAACGACTCACAGCTTATAAGGCAAGGCAAAGAATGCTACAGGAAAAAAAATGCACCAGCCGGGAATCGAACCCGGGTCTGTACCGTGGCAGGGTACTATTCTACCACTAGACCACTGGTGCTGATGTCTATTGGCTTGTGTTTTAATTTATTTCATGGATAAAACATATAAATGAAGTTGTTTCCATTGGTAATTATAATTTTTTGGTTTCAATTCACGTTATTTTTCTATCAAATATATTGTGACATGTATGACAGTAATTTTATCACTCCAGTTTGATTTTGTTTTTTAAGTGACTGTAGCTGTTAACATTTTTTAAAGATAACTGTTAAACAAATGTATATTACAATATAGATTTAGTGAGTCATTAAATAAATTGATTCTGAACTAATTTGTAGATGTTTTTCAATGTATTTTTGAGTTTTTCTTAATAGACACTATAATTCTTTCATTAACTAAAGATATTTTTTATGATTATGTGTGATATGTTATATAACAGTTCAACGACGAAGATAAATTACTTTGAGTAATTAATTTTGAGAATTGAAGGAAAGTAACTAATAGATATTTTTAGTGGGAAACTTTCATGTCAATTTAATCGTTACATGCGTGGAAGCGGTTCTGATAATGTATGAAGTAACATGGAAGAATGAACTAAAGAATAGAAGAATTAAATTGACTCTAATATTTGAAATTATTATTTTAAAAAATTCAAAGACTAAATCAAATAATTATACAAAATCAGAGACGTAATTACCTATTCACTCGATGTATATGAGTTTTTGCGTGTAGCATATATATAAGTAGAAGTTAATAGTAAATTTCTAAAAAATAAAAAGCAATTACTAAACATGTAAAAATTAAATATCATTGACCCCACTTATCTTATTAAATTAAAGATATGGGTGTAAAAAATATTACAATTCAAAAAGAGTTACTGTACAAATAATAATGCGAAATTTTTTATTGAGTATTTCAGAAAAATCTTTTGGCTAAGACTTATTGTATTCCAAGGAATATTTGAAATAAATCGATATTTAGGTGATTACATCAACTTTATTACCACCTTCATGAGAACCTTTATTCTGACCTCCTTCCATGAGAATAAAAGTATTTGTAGAATATGAGAAATTATGGGAAATTATTTCTCATTCATAGGAACCATTATAAGGGAGTAAAAAACGTAATTTAGGCTTCTCTTTTTAATGAATTAAGCATGTTAAATTTGTTATTAATGAATAATATTCTAATATGTATCTATCTATATTACTATAGTAACGGAAAAAATGAAAAACAGTTTGAGATTTGTGTCAACAGTAGAGCGGAAGAGGAATGCGGCGCGAAGAAAGTAGCAGAAAACGAAAGGAAGGATCCAGAAGTTTCTTTGCGCAACGATAATATTCGTTTCTTTGCCAATAAGGCGTAATTAGAAAAATTGGTATCTATCAATTCCACCATCAAAATCAATTCAATCGACAAGTGTTCGTGGAATCATATCACTGCAATTTTCAACAACAACAAAAAATGGAAGCAAGTTTTGGGAGAAGAGTTTCTACTTCAAGGGGAATGCTCCCATTGCTAGCTCTTCACACCTTCACCGAATATTACAGATCGGACTCAAAACCTCCCGTCACCGCCGCCCTCATCGCCGCCAACACCCTCATCTATCTCCGACCTTCTTTTCTCCGTTCCATCATTCCTTCCATCGATCAAGTCTGGTTCAACTCCCACCTCATCCTCAAGGTATTCAATTCAATTAAATTAATCATCATCCATTCAATTAATTCAATTAATTAATCAGTTAATTAATCTCCTCTTTTCTCGCAGAACAAAGACCTGAAGCGATTCTTCTTATCGGCGTTCTACCATATCGGAGAACCTCATCTTGTTTACAACATGATATCACTCCTCTGGAAAGGGATTCAGTTAGAAACTTCAATGGGAAGTCTTCAATTCGCTTCTATGGTAGCTTCTCTCCTCGCTTTATCACAAAGTATAACCCTAATTTTATCCAAATCGTTGCTTCTATTATTTGATTATGATAGACCTTACTATTACGAATACTCCGTTGGTTTCTCCGGCGTTTTATTTGCAATGAAAGTTGTTCTTAATTCACAGTCAGATAGTTACACTAACGTTCATGGTGTTCTATTACCATCTCGTTATGCTGCTTGGGCTGAGTTAATTCTTATTCAAATGATCGTACCTGGTGTGTCGTTTCTCGGTCATCTTAGTGGTATACTCGCAGGAATTGTTTATCTTTGGCTGAGACGTGCTTATTCTGGTTCCGGTTCGAGTCTGTTGAGTTATATTGTTAGGGGTTTTAATGCTGTGTTGAATTGGCCTGTAAGGTTTATACGTGACTTGTTTCGGTTTCGGAGGGGGAGGATTACTGGTAGGGGGACTGTTGGTGGTAATCGGACCGGCAGGAATGCTGCTCGGCGGGCTGTTGATTGGAGATGTCAAGCTTGTACTTATGACAATCCTGGTTTGTTGAGTGTGTGTGAGATGTGTGGTACTAGTAGGAGTGGAACTGGATTATCTTCTTCTTCTTCTTCTTCTTCTTCTTCTTCTTCTTCTCAATGGAACCTCAATGACCGTGATTATTATGATTCTGATGGTCTTCCTTTGGATGAATTGCGTCGCCGGAGAATTCAGAGATTTGGTAGGTGATGACAAAATGAAATGAAATCAAGATGATAGAAGTGAAATTTTAACAAAAGATTATACAATTTTCAATTGGATGTGGAAATTTAGCACACAGTGTTAGATTATATACATAGTTTTTCACTTAAGTGGATATAAGTTTGTTGTTTAACAACTATGAGCTGATGATACTGCAAATTATTATGTCAATTTAGTCAGGTAAATTACATTACATTACATGATTTCTTGGTGTACACTGGACAATGGGTCCTTTTCTTGCAATTTGGTTTGGCATTTGTTTGGTTGAGCCAGGGGAAACCGTGAGTTTTCATAAGTTTCAATATATAGTTTATGGTTCAATGTGATTTTCTGCTACAATTTTGTTTCTATGGCGATTGTAGTACAAAGTTTTAATGTTGTAGTTAAATTTTTATTTTCTGCAACCTTGATTGTAAATTCTAAATATGTAAAGGAAAGGGGATGTCGTGGATTTAATTGTTTTTGAACTATTAATTTGTTGGTTATTTCTATGACATAGTTGTTCTTATCTTGTGGTGACTGATTGAATTTTCTACTAATGGTGACTGAGGATACTTTTCATAATGATTAGTTACTTATAAACTAGTATATGCTGTTAATCTCAGCTTGTTTCTGTGCTGGACTCCAAAACTGCTATAGCTGATGGCAATTGCAAAGACTAAATTTTCCTATGTAAGTCGTTAAGTCTTAGTTCAATTGACAAAACGCAAATATTGTTTAATTGAATATTAGTCTTAATTTCAATTCCAATAGGACACATAAATCTTCAAATAGAAAAATACTCAAAATTAAAAGGGTAGAGATAGTGGATATTGATAATGATGGTGATTTGTTGAGTACTTTGCATAGGAAAGGAAACCAACACAAATAGAGAAAACCAGTGGGCTTAACAAAAGAAGAACAGAGGCTTCCTTGCAAGTCAAAAGAGAATCAGAATACAAGGCGTGCACACTCGAGAAGAAAAATAAAAAATAAAAATAGATTGTAATGATCAATATGCCCCTGAAAAATAAAAATAAATCACTAATATGCCTTAAAAGAATATTCACATCAATTAAAACAAGGGATAATTGAGGAATTTTGCACATCAATCCTAAAAGCAGTCGCAAAGATGACGCAGTGATATGTTCACTCACCCCTGTCTAGAATAGAACTGTTTTGTTTTCTAATACTAAATCAATGTTGTTTGTTGCATTGCATCAGATATTGATTAAAAAAGCAGTTGATTGTGGACATCTACTTTTTTGAAGTTGACAGAGTAAGAAAAACAGAAAAATCACTGATCATACATTATTTTACTGTCTATTTAACAGAAAACCTTCCAACCACTACTCCGTGCAACTTCATCATAATCCCTGATATCACACTCCATTTCTTGTTTGGCCCAATAGATCTCTATTTGATAGGGGTAGTGTGCAGTGGAATTGGAAGATAGTGATTATTAATTTTTTATTATTATAGGTTAGATTAGAAAGGAAGTGGGTGATTCTGTGAAGCTTCTAACTGAGGGTGGACAAAACGAAGTTAAAGTTTTCTTCTTTAGCTTGTTTTGTCTCTTGGCAGCAAGTGAAGCAATCATGGTTTGCTTCCCTTAGGATGGCCCAGAGGCATGCACTTTTCTAACTAAAACAGTAAAATTACTACTTCTTTCTCACTTCTCAAGCGAATGGCGTCGTTGTCATATAAAGATTAAAGACAAAAGGAACTTATTCACTAAATGGCTTTTCTTCATTATAATAGCAAATGAACAAACAGACGTTGTCTTGTATTCTATGTACCTTTTTCTTGGAATTTAAGTGTGAAACAAAATGAATGATATATATAAAAAAGATTAATATTACTATCTTAAGATTTTGATGGCGATACAGGGTTAACGTCTCTCAAAAGTCTTATTAATTAACCCAGCAATTGATATGTCATAGTGTGAATAATAGTCTGGCATTTTACTTGAAAATGAGTTATTTTTTTAATCTAAATATCCTCTTTTTGAAAGAATTTAAATTCAATTTTTTTTTAAATATATATCAAAATATCCTAACTTTCAGAAAAATACGACCGTGTGAAGAATTTTTTTTTACTAGTTAAGAGGTCGCACCTCAAAGATGCGACCAGCTAATATATATATTATTTTAACTTTTTAAAAATTAAAAAAAATTATTAATTTGATTAAAATGTTTATAAAAAAATTATATAAATAAAATACAGTAAATTACAATGGTTAGTCAAAGGTAGGAGAAATTCTTGAATGAATACTCCCTTAAGTAAGCTGAGAATCCTTGACCAATAAAACCAACACTTTGTTATGATCCAATGTCACTAAATTTTGAGCAACGTTAACTAGACAAAAAATTACAATACTGTAGATGAGTACAATACACATACGTGATTGGTATATTTTGATGTCTTTCACATGATCGTTAGTGTCAAAATCATTGATGCTAAATTTTATACACATAATAGTATCAAAAGAAAAATGATAATCATGAGGAAGTAATAATCGAGAGAAAAGTTTGAAAAAACCTAAACCACCTGATTATTTTATTATAATAAATTAATAGGTACAATCAGTCTTGCTTGTTACCTATAGCCTATAGGATTGATATGCAACGTTGAATTAATTAATCAATTTGGCCATTTGTAAATGAATTCCCACAATCCTGTTTGACCATTTAAACCATAAATCCCTTCAACAGCTACTATCCAAGAACATCCACTGTTACATCGTAGCATATCCCTAGCAGTTGTATACGCCTCAAAAGAATACTCCGGAACTTTCGCCCATGCTACATTACAGAAAAACAGTGTTGTTCCAAAAATATTATCATTGAAACTCCACCCATAATCTGCACCATCTGCTATACTATGCTCGCCTAGATCATCATCTTTGGATTTGCAATGTAAAGTCATGCTGTTGCCGGATCCTAATTTGTTCTTGATGTTTACATGTTTTGAACCTGCAACAACGGTGCACAATCCAATTACTAGAAACAGAGTCATCAGATGTTTTACCTTTGACAAATCTTCCATGTGTGTGCTTCAGTTTAGGCTATGCCTTGTGGCCGTTTTTTGTTTTGATTGAATCTAAAACCTTAGTATAGTTGAAAAAGAAAACAAATATTGTCTCATATATAGAATATGGTTTGATGTGACGTAGGAGTATGTCGTATCAGCGTTAATTTTTTGACGGAGATGCCTAAATGGCTAAAAGGGAAAATATATATATATATATATATATATATATAATATTAATTCGATGAGGTCAATCAAGACCGCATTCACGACGTTGACACTTTTTTAAAGTTATTAAATCGACATCGAACAATCGACCTTTATTTTGATTTTAAAAAATTAAATATTATACTTTAAATATCAACCGTCTGATCTTCAATCAATGTTTCCAAATATAACTGCTACATGAATGTATACTTTTTCCACTGCAGACATTCACAGTCTGTATATTTGGTCTCAATTTTTTTTAACAGAATTGAGGTAAAACAAAATAAATTTACAAAAGTTATTAAATATAATTTTAATAATTTTATCTTCAAACCAAATATCCACTAAAAACATTAAAAAGTATATATATTTTGGAGTAATTCATACTTATTAAAATTTTATGTCAAAAAAAATAATAAAATTTAAATTACTTAAAATATACTTATATATAAAAGAAATAATGTTTCATATTTAATGTTTTTAATGTTTCTCTTATTTTATAATTAAATTTACATTTTATCAACTCTTTTATATTGTCTATCTCTTTTATTAATAAATTTAATTTATATATGTTAACAATATAAAAAAAATTATAATATCCATTAATTATAATTATTAAATTTTTAAAGACATTTAACTTTTTTATTTATAAATATAATAATATAATTATCTTTAAAAACTCATAAATAATTAAAAAAATTCAAATTTAAAATATAATATTTAACATAATAATATCAATATTTTTAGCC